>JAQFXU010003146.1:0-17351 GCA_034693705.1 Spatulosminthurus flaviceps | reverse complement strand
TGTTATCATTATACTGTGTCGCAAGGCAAATACTGTTTAGTATCAGTGAAATAAATTGATTATTTCTTTCTCTCTCTCTCTCTTTTTATTGAATCAAATGCTTTTGATAAATCTATGAAGAGGCAGGAGAGAAACATGTTTTCGTCTACAGATTTTTGGATCACCGCATTGAAAACAAATAGGTGATCAATGCAACTTCGTTTTTTTTATATGCTGCCTACTTTTCAGATAGAGTGATGTGGTCTAGTAAAGATGATGTTTTGATGACGATTCTAGTGGGCTGGGAGATAAATTGTGATAAATTGTAGGATTTAAAATACTTCATCCATGAATTAGTAGCCAGGTCATTGAGAATGATGAATGATGATTGACAATAGATGAAAGTTCATTGTTAATGAAAATGTTTACATCCACAGATCAAGTTTATGCGCTCATGAAACCCTTCAAATTTAAATGTCAAGAAAAGTCAGTCGCTTGGATAATCCTTAACTTATTCCCTTTTAAACAAACAAAGTGCTTTTTCTGCTCACTTCCTACTATCAAATCCCATGGGTTTGAAAAAAAGCACGTGAATTCAAAACGAAAGAAAAATAGGTTGTGGGCTGTCCGACTTCCGATGTGTACGACGTATATACATGGCTACAAGATTTGTATAAATCCATGTATAGGCACGTAAGAATGGAGGGTGTAGATGCCGATAGAACACATGTGTTGATTCAAAGTAATGATATAATACCCTTGGATTTATGGGGTTACGTCTAATTCAAATGTTTGGCTCTAGAAGTGCTATGTGGACATAAAGGAAGAGAAAAGTACTTGATTACAATAGTAGTCTTCTAGTAGAAACTAACAAGTCGCTATGGATACAAGATTGCGTACTATTCCCAGATTGTCATGCACAGCTGGAGAGTTTGTTTTCAGGACTAAGCATATGGGATACACACTTGTACATAATGACATTTCCCAATGAAATCTTCACATTTCATTTCAATAGCTCATCATCCCATCGTCCTCCTCCTCATCATCATCATATGGTTCCCATACATAAGTGGTTAGGAAGGAGAGGTATGTGTCTATATATAGAGCATATGTTTGAAACCTATGGTAACATCCCTGTAATAATGATAGTAGTAAAATCCCACAATGACGTCCTGCTGACTTCTCCAGGTGTTTCTATCTTTTTGATGATACCACCAACGAAGATGTGACAGTAGTGAGAGAGAGAGAGAGAGAGAGAGAGAGAGAGAGAGAGGAAGGGAGACACACACACATACAAGAGACGTACAATGACACAGGATCATCATGAAAGTCACTACTGACAGGATTATTGGAGATTGGAATTTTGACGATGCTCGCATTTTGTTAGCTCCATTATTACTACTTTTATTATTACTATAGGCTTTAATACATACGACCTTCTATGTCCCTCTCTTAAAGGAGTCTCCTAAGTGTGTATTTCTTCTATTTTGACGAGTTGCCATTAAATCCATTGGAAGTGAGACAAGTTTTTCCAAGGATGTAAAAATTACTGTATTTTTAGGGGTGCTCTATAAAGGAACCATCAGAGTTGGAAGTACCCTGTGAGGATCCATTTGATTCCATCTACGACGTCCGGATATAGACCATACTAGAAAAAATCTTCACAAGCTCTATAGTTTGTGTGCCTTTCATTTGTTATAAGGACTACCATGTTCGGAATAATTGGAAAGTTGCTCAAACGATGTGAAACTTTCTCTCTAGGAGAATTTCTTCCTTATCGCTCTTTACTACTTGATCTATAGGAGCAAAATTACCAGGGTGTAGGCACTTACTGGACTCAACTATAAAGGGAAGGAATCCATGTGATTCTACCATGTATTTTATTTGTTTCATTTTGGCCTCTTCATTATTAAATCCTTGAATTGCTACCAAAGCAAAGGGATGACCGAGTATTGAAACATTCCTGCTTACATTTCGCATTATAGTACTGATACGTATATAGGTGGTAGTAATAAAATTTTCTATAGGGAATGACTCAACCCGCCCATATCTGAGTGGACATTTTCCACTAGTACATTTCCCATATAATCTATACAGGATAGAGTCATTCAAGCCCTTTAGGAGCATTTAATTAAAAGGCAATTGTGAAATCATGGTAAGGATTTCTTGTACGATAATAATCTTCTCTATTCAAATGAAAATGGGAAAGGATGAGATGAATGGATATAAATCATTGTAGTAAATATATCAATGGATTTGTCCTATAAAGTGTCATATTTAACTACATATAGATAAAAGCTTCTTTTTAAATCCAACGAGAGTTGTGTATAAACGTGCGTATGTTGCCGTTATAAACTCGTAAAAAAAAGTACGTATGGGCAAAAGGTTAAAAACCCTAAAAATTTGGTTGATTTAACAATTTCTCTCGGAGGAAAATCCCTTTTATGGATGAGGTCCTTGCCACGGATTCTTATAATAGGTTTTGGAGTTTTCCATATATATATACGTGCATATGATGAGAAATATCAAAGAAAGTATATTACTTAAATGGCGTGATGATTGCTCCAACATCCTTTCCAACTTCATGTTATACCTACCTCAATGAAGATTTGTTTGGATTCAATTTAGGAAAATATGGAGAAGATTTCTCTTCTTCTTTTACTGTTGTGGCTGAATTCATATAAGGTAGTAGTAAAGTGAGATGGTCTGTATATATAAGGATCTGTAAATGCACTCACTCACACTTGATGGTTTAGACTGGAGAAGAAGTTGGAGAAGCTGAAAGGAAGTATAAGTCGTAGCTTTGAAGCTCTAAAGGAAGGAATGACAAAAGAAGGGAGAGAGAGATAAAGGCAGTAAATCTAAGAGGTTTAGAGGAACGAATGTGGTAGCTGCTAAAGCTTCAGGACTATTGTCTTTTCTCATGCTCTCCCCGTCTTTCACTTGATTTTCAAGGGAAAAAGTTCGTTTCTATTTTTATGTATGGGTTTCAACTCTTAGGCAAAAAAGGAGAGGGAGGGAGAGAGAGAGAGAGAGAGAAGAAAATCTGGAGAGACCCCAAAAGAAGAAGGGAGAAAGTCATATGAAGGAATAAAAACCTTTGGATACAAAAATAGTGGAGAATGTCAAAGTATAGCATTTTCTATATGTGGATCTATAGATTTAGATAGGAGGAATAAAAAGGGTAAAGACATTTGAAGGAATGAATATATGAGAAAAAGCTCCTGACATATATACTCTTTTTCCTTCACTCTCTCTCTCTCTCGCTCTTTCTCTTCAAAAGAGGGAAAATGTCAGAAGTGAGGAGTTTGAAGGAACAAGAGCTTTTCCCTCAAGAAAGTAAAAAAAAAGGAGAGATGGTGAATGAGAAAAATGGAGGAGGCAGAGATGAGGAGTAAACTACTGGTTAATTACATCCCTCAAGTATAGTCTTGCTTCCTTTTAATGCGTCCACCATAGATTCACGGTGGTTCTTTCCTCTCGCCTTCTTTCACTCTCTCTCTCTCTCTGCTTTCTCTGCTCTCTCTCTCTTCCTTTTATCAACGAGTAATAATATTATCTCACCATTTTTTGTCACGAGGGCACTTATATTACTTGCAACATAATTCTTCACTCTTCATTACCAAGCCAGTTTCCTATTAATTGCCGTATAAAGGCTAAAAAAAAGTGCATGATTGAATCTTATCTTCAAAGCTCGACACCCATCAATGCCATCAAATGTATACACTTTTTGTCTCTCAAGGAAATCAAATTATTAAGGTCGATTTATCATCCGTACATAATATCGTTGGTTGACACTAAATGGTACTTACAGAAATATGTAGGGGGTACTTTTAACAGGGAATTTTCTCTCCTTTTCGTGCCAGTTCATTCCAATTTCCAATGATTTCATGCAATTTTAAAGAGGCGGCTGTTGACAAATAGTAGTAGTCCTTTTTTTTAGAAGAAACCATTTTTGACTCAGGGAAGAAAGCACTAGATACTTTTTTTCTTCAGCTTTGTTAATGTTTGGAGGGATCGGTAGTAGGAGTTTCCCTATCATAGACAATGGAGCCTAAATGATGCACGAGTTTAAAATAAATTTCCACGGGTAAATAACTATAAAATAACCTATGTAAACTGTAGTAAAATATATTGTTGATTCAAATCCATCCATATAATGTTTTTTTCTCGCCCCTTTTGGCCAGAAAACAATAACCTTTTCCCCATACGTTTTCCCCTGTACTTTATATAGTCTCTTTGCGTTGGGGCCTGGAGGCTTTGAAAACTCCGTTTCAAGTATATTTGATGGGGAAAGAGAGGGAATTTTCCCAAAGTGTCAGACATCATTCACAGACATTACATGTACGATGATGATTGATATATTGAAATCAAAGTACAGGTTAGAAGGGCCAGGGGAAATTTCAGGTTCAACTTTTCCATTATGAAAACATACCTGTCAAAAAAAGGTATTCTCGTAAAGTGAGGAGAGGTTTTTTCCCATGGTTTTAGCCATAGAATATTATGAGGAGGAGGGTTGTGTTGCAAAAAAGTGAGGATGCTGGAAATATTGAAGCTTGTATTTATTCATTCATATTTTCATAGGTGTAGATTCATTGTAAGGAATTATACAGAGGCGTGGGACGTAGATTTGTCATTAGTACATTTCAAAGTGGGGGTAGGTTTGGGTGGATGGGAAATGTTAAGTCAGCAAGATGTTTTTATCAGATTAAACTGCTGATATAGTGCGTGTGTGCGGATAAGTTTATATTTATAAATGGAGAAGTTGTGCATACCCAGGAGAGTCTGGACTCAAAGTAGATGAAAGCGTTGACGGACTACACTTTGCTAATAAATTTTTGCATCATTGCAATATTTTGCCATGAGCATGGGGATTTGGAGGGAAGCATTCTTTAGAGATCTCCTTTTACTAGCTTGAGTGTGTATAACATGTACTATTTATGTGGGACCAAAAAAACCTGGGTGGTATATTATATACCTTACCTTGGTCTAACCAAATTGTCATCTCATTTGGGTTGAGGAATCTAAAACCACACGCGATTTTCCGATCTATATTGGCTCGAGCGTGTAAGTCCTACTTTTTTCCCCTGGTTTTAAGTTGAGTTCTTTTATTGCTACATTGCATTTCCTTTGATGTTCATTTACACAGCTGATTCGCTACACACAAGAGTATTCGTAAATTGTGTTATTAAAGGGCCGTTACAGAATCCTACATTTGGAGTCATTTAGCTCGTCACTCATGATCTTGACGATGAGGAAGCTCAATGGTTTCTCTTCAAAGTTTTTCTACTCACACGGCCTTACCTTACAATGCGGACTTTTTTCTCGGAATTGGTGGTCATACATGTGTGTTCTCACCATCAGTCATGGGTTGCGTGTAAAAATACGGACCATTTTTCTTTTATATTTATACATATAGATGTGTCATTTTGTTAGGGAAGAGAGATATTCTTGCATTGGGAGCCGAGGAGTGCACACGGGATGAGAGCTCTCGCCAAAAAATAGCGGCTAGTATTTACAATACTTTTCACTTGTTCAGCTTTCTCCCCTGCGTCCCTGACTATGTCATCCGCATTATATTACGTATATAACGAAATAACGTCTATAAATTCATTCCCTTGGTATGCCGTACTAACGAGCTGTGACTGTATTTCACATTTCAATTTGCATTTCACATTGGTGCAATTTTATTTCGAAACGATTATTATAGAATCACCAAGTACAATATAACTAAACATTTGGGAAAATTTGGAAATAATTTTTGACTCAAGGGGAGCAATGTTGTCGTGGATTCTAAGGAAAAATGAATCATATGGATGAGATATTATGAAGAGTTTCCAAATAAGAGACTCCTTATAAAGAGAGGGGAGTTGGGCCGTGTTTACTTAGCGTGAGGTGCGTGGAAGCAGGAAAATTGAAATGGTTGAGGATAATTGAAAGTATAAACGGTTGGATGATTGATGGGCCAGACGTACTATAAATAGACAGGTTGGATGTGTAGAAGAAAATGATGGTTGTTGGCTGGGACTCACAGTAGGACTAAAATACCTATTATTTATACCAAGTGGGTCTCTACATGCTTTAGTTGAGTATATCCGAGAGGAGAATTGTAATGGATATACACTCTCCTTTCAAGTGCATGTGTACATATACATGAAATATAAGTTAGGAAAATACGTGAGGTCAAGATCAGTTGCCAAAATGACGTTGACTTTTCTGACTTGATGCAGAAGTTCGAGTTCGAGATGGCATATATCTTATGTGAAGCAATATATTATAGCTGTATGTAGCACGTCCCTTGTACGTATGTGTATCTCCTACAAAAATGATTGCAATTTTCTCGAATGATTAACCTTGTTATTACTGGCATGAAGCCATTGGTCATACTCTAACAAGTGAATTGAATGATACCTGGTCTCTTAGAGGGTTCTTTCCCGGGCATTGCGTAACTTGTTAGCTTCAGGTATGAAACGTCCGTTCAAGTATGAGTAAGAGTCAGGTAATACAATTATTATTCTCCCTGGACTTTCCTCCTCACGTTTGGGATATTCTACGGACTCAATAAGTCAGTATTTTTGGAGGCACTGTGGAAAGTTATTGCTCCAACCTCTCAATTGTAGCCCTTGCGTTTGTGCCTATGCATTTCTCACGTACTGCAACCCTGTATATAGCGCACAGGTTGGCAAAATCCACACGCTGACCAATAATTCCCCAGTTTTTTAGAATCAATTATTCTTGAATTTGTTTGAGTACATTAATTCTTTGAACAACGTGGACAATAAACAAATAACGAATGTTCTTGTACAAAGTTGTGGTGTAGCCAATACTTAACTAGAAAATAGCGTAGCTCGTTATATTTAATTGTCACCGTGATGAAATTTTTCAAAGCATTCTGGAACACGCAGATGAACCTTGAATCGGTTACACCTGAACACAGATCCGTGCCTTTCACCTTTTTTACACAAAATTTGCAAGTTTGGTGAGCTTTTTCTGGTATGTACTCGGGGAAATGACGACCTGTGTTGCTAATGGGGGATTTCTTGTAAGCATGGCCTACCTTTGCCTTTCCTCAATCTACCATGAGTACTTATGGTATTGTCAATCAACTTAAATTTAAAATCAGTAAATGATACCTTCCATTTTGAGGCAAGGGTTTAATAACCACAGATGAATTCCAGATTGACTGATCAAAAAACCAAAAAAATTATTTGCGCTACCATTTGTTCGTTTTTCGTATGATTTCATAAGGCTTCATCTGCTTGTCGATGAAATCCGTAGATCCCATATTTTGATTGTAGAATATCCCACTCTCTGGTTCAGTACATTCTTTTCCCTGTTTGTTAGTAACCGTTGTTTGTTTGGCTGGTAGAAATGTATTCAGCAAGAATACTTTCTGTCTGGCCACTTTTCCAACACAACGTCGCCACAAAACCAGTTCTCATATTCGCAAGATTTCAATTTTTTGTGGGAATATCAGGTATAGGAGCTTCCGTGATTTTCTCGTAGTCCCGCACAAAAAGGTTTTCAGGGAAAGCAATTGATGAGCTTGTTTGACACTTGTAAAATAATTATCAAAGATTGTCTACAGTCACATATGTAATGATGGTACACAGTCACATCAACTAATGGTCAAGTACATGTAAGGTCCAGTTTTAATGAATTATCCCTCTGCGTCTCTGGCATCCTTGGGTTCCTCTCAGCTCATTTTATAGCATGTACATATAGCCAGTGAAAATACACGGAATTTGTTCAGGTCAGCAAAATAGGGGAATTTATAATGCATGAAAGTGTGATTATAACACCCATGTAAAAACAAAAGAAGATCTTTCCAAACAATATAATGACCATAAATTATTGTTAAATCTGACGATACAGAAATTGGCTTGGAAAAAGTCCTGAGGAGAAATCCATAGTTGCTTCCCATGGCTCTCTTAATACTTTATACAATCTGGTTAAAGCGGTTAGTCTTGGAAAAAAATTAATCGATAAAAGAAAAAACCATGTTTTTTCTATCGCCTGCTAATTGTTTCCCCATAGCTTGTAACATAAAAATAAACAAGAGGCTGCGAATGAGGAGAGTAAATGGAAAAAGCTATTTCTGTCAAAAGGTTCTTCGGTCACGTATTAAAAGCGTAGTAGATGAGCTTAAATAGTTACGTATATTATGGCTGTAAAAATATTTAGAGGGAATTAAGGATGACGCTAATGAAATGACATGGGTGGGAATTCCATTATTAAATTCCAGACGTAGGCAAGTTGACCCCGTATATTTTGTGCTCTTGCAAAAAGATATATGTCATTTAATTTTCTACAATCATAATTATTTCACAAGTTCCATATTTACACGAACGTGCTGTGTACGTAAGTAATATGTTTTTTTTTTGCTACACACTCTAATAAGTTAACCACACAGAGATCCTGCTGACGTGGATTCGTTCAGGCTTTTTCCACCCTCTTGTAGCAAACATTGGATAATTACGTGATGCTAACACTTGACTAATGATGGTTTTTATTAAATATGTGAAAATGTTTATTGGAGTGGAGCTTTCATTTCTACAGTATAACTCTTATTTGGTGGATGACAGGAGCAGCTGTGAATTTAAGTGTTTTAAAAAATAAGGCTCTTGCCGAGAGAGCGATAATCTAAAAGACTTGAGGTTTTCCTATGCATGGAATAGTAATGATTAGAACGTCTATCTTTTCCGTATTCATGGTTTTTCCCATGTTTTTTAGTTAGTTGTGTTCTTTTTGCTTATGCATTAGGATTTTATAAAGAAGCGTGCCATTTGGACTTAAAAGGGTTTTTTTTCAGTGGGAGGGTTTAAGTTAAGGATATTTACTGGGATGAGTTTAGAGGTGGAGGGATATATATTTTGAGAGGAGATAAGTAGATGTGAGTGTATGTGTGTGTGTGTGTGTGTGTTGATGTAACATGAAATTGTCGATAGAGCGGATCTCAGTTTATATGGGAGTTACGAGGATAGTAAATATACATTCCAGTTGATAAATGTTACATGCTCGAGAGGGATTCCCAGGATAGTCTGTCACCCAAGAAGAGTGCGAGAGGAAATGGACAAAAAGGAGTAATAATTTTCTCTTTTACGTACACAAGCTGTTTTTTTTAGCCTCAGGAGGATCTCTCATTGCAAAATTTATTACCCTCAAGCTACTTCTTATCATTCCCTCTTTTATACTTTCTCTTCCTCTTTTTATCTCTCTCTCTCTCTCTCTCTCTCTACTCTCAACCTATATGTGTATGTAGTAGTCCCCTGTATTATGCATGTCTTATTTTGTTATGTATATAAAAAGTATACATGCTTTTAAAATATTCTTGAGTATCTTTTATTACACCATTATTATTATTACTACCACCTTCAATGCAAACATATATATTTTTATACATAATACTTTTTTGTAGTAGAGAGGATTTGAATTTCCAAAACTCCTCCACTTTACTTTTACAAGTAGAGTCTTGGGCTTCAAAAGGAGAGGACCCTCACAATAGTCTCAAATGTAAGGATAAGTGGGTGAAAGTGGTGTGAAAATGTTCAATTTATTTTCTTAAATTTATAGCCAACAATTTTTTTTATTTGTAGGAGATACACAGATATATGTACATAGTATAAGAATTTTCCTATGATCAACATTTTCTTATCCCTAGTGATTTTTTATTTGCTATATTGCTATATACGAACAATTCCTTTGATTCCTGTAGGAGCATTTTTCTTTCGTTTTTTTTAGGTTATATTCAACATTTTGTTATCTGGGAAACATTATTTGTTGGAGAATCCTTCCTCCACGTTTATTTTGCATATTATGAAATGAGGTTCTAGCAAATCGCCGAACTATGATTTTGTAATTGGGAAATAAATTTCCACAAAAATGAGAAAAATGGAAATGCATTGTGAAGGAAAGTCTCAAAATTCTTGAGATCCGAGTTTGAGGTTAAAATAATATTTGTAATTCATTTCATGGGGACTTATTTTTGGGTCATAGAAAAATATTGTCTCGTGGAAATGAAATATGAAGGGTCGAAGCTCTTTGGTGTTTTGATAAAGTTTACCAATGTTTTTTTTATTGTGTAGAGCTATGACATCATAGGATGATGTATAAGGATGACATTTGATCTTTGATGTAATACCAAGTCATTTGTTTTGTATGTATGTATGTAGCTATGTAAGGTAGAGGGTAAAAGTAAAGGAGCTTTACCGGGGAAGATCAAGTATGACACAGATGAGGGGATCCGTTCTCTTGAGCATGCAAAAGGAAAGAGTGTTTGAAGAGGAGTGTGTGTGTATGTTGTTGGTTGGAGGAAATTGGAGGAGCCTTGAGGCAGGTGACATAATATGCGACCAAGTATAATATTCTTCTATATTTTTCCCCTATCCTTCTGGATACTATTCCATCCCTTCCTCATGATGATAACTTTGCCCCAACCTAAGTACCATCATCTCTCTTATTGTTAGTTGTAGTTTACATTTACTAAAACTCATGTACACATTCCGGACGGAACAGAACTGTTTGGACTCTCATGTGGCAAGAACGGTGAGGGATTTGTCAATTTAGTATGTGACTGACGAGGCTCTTGAAAAATTTTCCTCTGTATAGAAACATGGATATTTGCACACGGTAGTAAATCCATGGATTTTTTTTATTCCATGGTGGAGAAATATTGTATGGAAGCGACCATAGAATCCTTGACCTTCGTGTACTTGAAAGTCATCATCAGTTCCGTGGATTTATTGTGCTCAAGTCAGTTTAGTGCTTTGGGTGTTCTCCTATTGTCTACTTATGTTTGATTTATAGTGAGTTGCTATTAGCATGATTCGGAGAGGTTCGGGGAAGGAGCGGAGCCTCGAAATAATTTCTATTTTTCGGATACAAAAATTCAAGTGAAAACTTTGGTGCATAGTGGGGGGAAAAATCAGTCCGAGTTTGGGTAAGAGATAAAAGGGAGAGGATTCCCTGAGGAAAAGTCCTTTTTGGAGAGCAGTATTAATAATTATGGTATTAGGAGAAGAGTGACAGGAACTAATGATTCTTATGGGATAGTGGGGCTTGGAATTTACTACGTGTAGTAAGGGGTCTTCCATTTATTACAGCATCAACTTTGTAAGAAAGTAATGAGGGTACGGAGGAAATTAAATGTCAACGCTGAAGGAGTTGCAATACGATGCTAGGCCTTATATATTTACGGATCCCATAGTGCTGTCTTACAGTAATATGAATAAATAAAATAAATGTTATTGTTTTCCATGCCAAGTAATACATAAGTATATAATACATTAATACGTTTTACTATATAAATATATTTGTAATTATTATATTATGTAGAATTATAATACTAGTAAATATGGTTGTGCCTTCAAGGGCCTATAGGCCAATGAATGGACCCAAAATAAATTTTCATTATTAAAAATATTAGTAAATAAAAAATATGCATTAATATAAATAATATATTATGTATTATATGTATATTATTATTATTATATATTAATTAATTGTACAAAAAGTTATCTATAAATACCACGTTAGTAAGATTGAAATGAAATGAAATTGAGAATTCTGCTTACAATGAATCAAGTGCTAATTTAGGGTCAGATTATGATATACCTGGTGCAAGTACCATTACACCCCATACCAACTCTTAGGGGGAGAGGGTAATTTAATTTAAAGATGCATAGAGGGTTCTAAATTTTAATAGGAAAATTAGTTAACAAACACCATTTAGTTATGAAAATAAAAATGAAGCAAATTTAAGATTGTAACCGCGGTCATGTGTCAATGGCTGTATTAGTACCCTGAATTTTTTTCCCGCCATGGGCGGGGAGCCAATCAAAAAAGGGGGTAGGGGAAATTTTTCCCCAAATATATTTGAAGCATTTCGGAACCTACCCGTAGTTTGATATTAGGAATCCATCTGGAGGTGGCTTTTGGAATTTATTTCCTTAACAGGGTTAAAATCGACATTAAAAAAATTCATTTTCGAATTTCCACTGTCTCGATTTTTATGAACTCACCCAACAATGGGGTAAGCCCCCTTTAATTGATGGGCTCCTTCCCCAGGGTGGGAAAAAATTTAAGGGTACTAATACAACCATATACACATATACTATTCACATACTATACACTTCACTGCTTCTACATTCAATCCAAACTGTGCTCTTTTTAACAAAACGTAGTGAAACTGTTTGAAAAAGTACAGAAATTATGCCATGGGCTAAAAGGGGCTATGATTTTATTTTTTCTCATAAGATTGGGAAAATTTTAGTCCCTTTTGCACTTCATTCGACCATATAGTTTGGCTCCCTTTCCCTGCGCATTACTACCCCCGGAATTTTATTGGGGGCATAACAGTCCCCATAGTACCTACAATATAGTTTTAATTTTTGCCTTGAGAATATCACGTTGGTATCATTTTAATGGGGCAGAACTCCCCAAAAAGTGATAACCTAATACATGGAGTGCCCCTTTTGTGAGGATACAGGAGAGGGAGTTTCCGGGAAACTCAGCTTTGGATAAAAGGAGAGAGCTAGGTTTTTCGTTTGGCTTTCCTTAAGTTGGCTACCTTAAGAAAATAATGTTTTCTTTCTCACTAGACACAGGCCGTTCTCACCTTGGGGATATGAGCATATATGTATTGGTCTATCTCCTGGACTGGAGAACTCTCATGGGTTTATCGTTAAGCCGTTAAAGGTTTTTACGATGAGCATCGTTTTGAAAAATGGCAGTGTTTATTAGCCCTTTATCCTCCTCCCTCTGCCTTGTATTTGTTGATGAAACCCTGCTCAGATTTTTATGGACTTTTGCTCTACTGCTCTCTCTCTCTCTCTCTCTCTCTCACTCTTTCTCTCCAACTTATCCACGGAGCTCTCTAAGGATTGTAACGGAACTCCATGAGTCCGCACATCCTGTGAGTGTAAAAATACGGGGCCTCCTGTGCTTAGCACGGAACTCCCTTTCCACATAGGCTGATTACCATTGGGCTCTCTCAGCTGTGGGGATATTAAATGGTGATATGTCGGTAGAGCTCCTTTTCAGAGCTCCTAATCTCACGTTAGTTATTTGCAGGGTAGTAGTAGTAGTATTTTAAGGTGAAGACGCCCCCGTTTCCTCTACTATCAAGTACAGGAATAGTACATATTTCACCTCTACAGTCTCTTTCATAGTAGTTGCATTCCTATAGAAATAAACCCCGCTCTTTTTATATTAAATTCCGGGATAAAAACCTCCATAATACTGATTCCATTAGCGGTCTAGAAATGTAGCAAAACTTGTTTTAATGGAACTTCTTTCTATATATGACGTACCTCTATGTATATTTAGCTCTCTATGTCTCCATGTAAGTAATAATATGATGATGAAATTTGTTTCCAGGGAAAAACGAGATCCTCGGGTATCCCATCCATGGGACTAAAGTCATATAAAAACTTGAATACTATGTAAACATCCCTGAGGAAGGAATTGGATGCTTTCACCCTTCTACACACATACATACTTATTCTCCACTACTACCACACCATTGCATTGTCTCCAAGTTCACAAAGTGGATTTTAACTTGAATTTATGAACTCACTCAACTCCTGACAAATGAGGATCACTTGCATGGTTATTTAACCGCGTAGAGTTACAACAAACCTGTTGGACCATAGCCACGTTTAGATACGTACGTATCTCCATTTACAACTGCTCCTGCTTCCTCCTGCTTTGAGGATACAACTGCAACATTGGGAAAATTACTACATTAGAGGCTAAAAACCTCAACTGAAAGACTTTTTCCCACCTCCAATTACTTGTCCAATTATCTATGTGCTTGCACATGCCTCTCGCCCCACAAGTTTCGTCTATATGAATGCAACACATAGGCCTCGCTCAATGCAACAAGCTGATCATTAAAATCCATTGCTTCAACCAAACCATTTCAAAATTCCAGGCGGCCTCCTGTGAGCAAATGTTTCTACCACACAAGTTCTATGTATAGTGTTAATAAATTATTATTAATTATTTAAATTATCACAAAAATATCCACACTCTGTGTGTGGGAGATTATTTTTTATGAGAATGGATCTTTTTATGAACTCCTATTTTTAAATCCTGTTTTTGTGTATTTGCAGACTTACGAAGTGTGCACACCTTAAAGGCTTGAGGAAAGTCCTTGGAGAAAGTCATTGTGAAGTAATAGGAGAGAGTTAAAGCGGAGAGGAGAAGAAAAAAACTTGTTTTTCTCTTGTGGGCATCCCAGAAAAAAGGAATAAGGTCGACTCCTTCTTCACCGATTGTTCTCAAGAACGTTCAAGTTTTTTTTGTTAGTTTTGCCGGTAGACATCCTCTCCTGGTCGGACTATATACTACTACTACTACTACTACACCAGAGGGAACAGAGTGAAAGAAGTGATTAATTAATTTTAACTGCTACTACTACACCACTAGCCCAGAGTTACCATGGGAAAGGGGAACAGCAAGCTTAAGCCGGAAGTTCTCAACGATCTCCGCGAGAATACAGAATTTTCCGGTGAGTATCATTACGAGAGGACTTAACATTTCCAACATCGTAACCATGGACAAGTCCTTGGGTTTTCCCAGAGAATTTTCTCATATGAATGCGTAGATGTTACTCTATTTGTGTATATGTACATATGCATGTATGGTGATTAGAATTTTGTAAGGGTAGAAGACATTTGGTGAAACATTGCTTTTAGTTTGAAATGCTTTCTCTCTATCTCCCCCTTTTCTCATGCATGTGGAGCTAATGTAGCTCTCGTAGTTTGAGCTAATATTACTTGAGTGCCGCTAATATATGCTGTTATTATTATGCAAGCCATATCAAGATGAAAGTCTACCTGCTCGGGGGATTTCCAAAGGACTTTCTCCTTACAGAGACAGAACTCCGCTTAAACATAGGACTCTTCTCTATTTTATTTGGCTAGTGGCTCCTTGAATATACATATATATATCTCTCTCTCGTTAATGTTGGGATGTGGGTGGATTCCTAGGTGTGGGAATAAGGGTGTATATGCATTTACATAATATTTATCTAACTTTTGCCTTTTCTTCATACCTGTCATGGTGATATTCTCCCTCTCTCCATTATCTCATCTTGCCAGGATCTCTCTCTCTCTCTCTCTCTCCTCTTTTCTCTCAAAGACAGTGTGTACTCCAAAGCACTCAAAAATAACGAGCTTTTATATTTCCACCTCAAATTTTAATTTCATGGTAGTTTCATATAAATCCTCTTCCTTTTACTACTCTCTAGTTTTTTGGCTCTTTTGCTTTGATTTTCATTCCCACTTCGTCTTGGATATGTACATGCAGACGTAAATATCCTACTTTTATTTTACTTTTGTTTGAGTAAGTACTTTTTACTCATACCCCTTTATAGCCCTAATAATCCGGAAAGTACTGGTAGTATAAACGAAGTCAGGTTTAATAAGCGTTGTTATTTTTTAAGGATGGTGTACTAGAGAGATAGATGGTTTAAGCGTGGGTGTATAGAAGTGGGGATATTGAGAGGAGAGCATCTGTTGAGTGTTGTGGCACTCGAGTGATTGGAACAGTATGGAGAGGAGGAAGGGATGTTGTAAATTCGGGAGGAGAGGTGAAGTGAATATGTTATGTCTCTCTCTCTCTCTATAGTGTTGTGGATGCGTGTGTAGTTTGGATGTTGGATGAAATGGAAAATAGTGTTGGTGGATATGATGATGTTAACCTCTAGGTTCTCCTCTGGGATTCCATCCTATCATCTTATGCATAATTTGTTGAGATGTGTACCAATATCTCTTCATCTTGACGTTTCTCCTCCAGAATAATTTCAGTTTCTAAGGCAAGTATCCCTTTCGTGTTTTAGAGTAGACAATATACTACTATGACTGTTAAAGACTTTGTAGTTTCACCTTCTCGTAAGTTTTTAGGGGGGCGAAGTTTCACCCGAGCACGTAATTTGAGCGGGAGAAAATTGTGCTACTTCTTTGACCTCCGTAGGTGACCGTAGTAATGTAATGGGGAGCATTTACCGATTTTGGAGCCAGGGGAACCCCGTAGTTATCACAGCAATGTTCTGTAAGACGTCGATAAGTTTTCTGTCATTTGGTCTTTTCAATAGAGGTGGAGCAGGTGTGGGGTATGGCTTTCAGCCTCCATTGATTTCATGTACAATTCGGCTAAACATGTCGTCGCGTGTGCTTGACTTTAAATCTTTTCAAAAGGTCAATTTCTTTGCTTAATTTTGCAACTCATTCAGTTTTTGGGTAATTAATTTTTAGAAACTTAGATTAGAAAATTATCTGTAAAATTAGAAGTGGAACAAAAACAGACCAATTTCTTTTTTGGACGTTCTTGTCACCAAATCAGGTGGAAGATTTTTACCAAAATTTTTAGAATAAAACCGACGGCCTTTACTCCGTACTTTCGCCTTTGCTACGCTGTAAATTTCTTGTATTTTGCGAATCAGGTACTTAGGTACTCCCAACTGGTGTAGACGGTCCCATAATTTTCTTCTCCTTATCGAGTCGAAGGCTTTAGATAGGTCAATGAATAGACGGTAGAGAGCCTTGTTTTCTTCTATTGCTTTCTGTATCATTGTGTTAAAGACGTAGAGATGGTCCGTTTTTTTCTATAGGCTGCTTAGTTTCGTGAAAGAGCATTATTTTATTTTACCAGTACAAATATAGTCACGGTTCAAGTTGTCAAAGACTGTCTCATCACCCATGAAGATTAAAGCGCCCTCTGGAGACTCTTTAATGGAATAGATTATATTCGCCATAATAATTGGTGGCATGAGGCTAGTCTGTTCTTCGCCACTATTGGAATTGCTTTGTAATCCATGTTACATAAAGTTACAGGTCCCGATACCGAAATACTGACCCTAATTTTCACATTATATTAGCTTATTATTGTTATTGCACTTTTTAGTGAAGATTTTTTAATTGCGATCTGTTTGGTACGAAACGTTTTAATTGATGTTATGCTTACCTATGGGATCACCCTGGTGAGACTCAAGTGTTGGATTTTTCCATTCCTAATTCTGTAGACTTAAATACCTGTCTTATCCAGGATTGTTTCTAATTTTAGATTCCTCATCTTTTTGGGTCACTTTTTTTATTTCTCAAAGTATCTCCTGGGAGTCTTGTCTTAATACGTTTCTTATAGGCTGCTGCTGGTTACTTTTCATAGGCATTTGTTGGCGTCAGTATAAAAGTTTTGTGGTTTCCTCGTTTTGGCGGTTTAGTTACACGTAATTAGGGGATTTGCGATGTACAACCCAGGACGAGAACGAGTACGCTAACACTAAATATTTTTACTTTGCGTTTGCGTTCTCGTTGGAGCTGATTAAGCGTTTGCGAAAATAATCCTTACAATTGGGGAGAGCTGAGACC
>JAQFXU010003145.1:0-17374 GCA_034693705.1 Spatulosminthurus flaviceps | reverse complement strand
ATTGCAATTATGTTGAATAACATGGAAATAGAGTTTGGATTAAAATGGGAGTTGCACCATTCGAAAGACAACTCCGGTGCAACTCCCATTTTAATCCAAAGCTCCATTTCCAATTTATCCAACATAGTTGCCATCCCAATGTTAATAGTCTTTTAATATCCATCCCAGTGGTTCATTGGATGTTATAACATGATAAATGAGTTGTTGTGAAATCTTTTTAATCGTGTTAAACTGCTAAAAACCCGGCATACTGGTGTGGTAGTAGTTTCATGACATTTGTTAATCATCGGCTTTCTTGTGCCGAGCACTTTGAGTTACGGATAGCGAATCACGGATATTTTCACAGCCATCTGTGGGGGAACGATCTTATGAATTTTCTTGGAACAGAGCTCGTTGGGGTTGGCTCTTATTTACCATTCATGTTTCGTATAGAGTTGTTTGAAAATATGCTCATTAAGAATGGGGATTAAGAATGAACTTGTGAGATCATTATACGACTTCCTTCGTTCCGAGATTTAATCTACGCGAGTGTTTTAAATTATAGGCAAAAATTGTGAAACGATTGACGTCAATAATTTAGGTTGTTTTGATTGGTTATACTTTCTTGTGTGAATGTGGTTAGTATACTGATTGTATTATTAATGTATTCTTTATTGTAGAGTATGTAAGGCGTTTTTTCCGGACAAGTAATAATATGTAATTGGAAAAGAATGAGAGTATTGATCTTCTGTATTGTCTTTGTCAGGATGCTGTTTGGATTTTCTTTATGAGGATGAGTGTGTAAGGATTTGATTAAATTCGTAACTAATTATTTTGCTGCAGTTGTGTTTTGGGAAGTCAAGTTCTCCTCAGCTTTACTTCCCTGGATAAACGAGAAATAACCCGAAGTAATAATTGTCCCCAATCCGGTTTTTTACTTTTATAACCATAGTGCGGAAGCTCCACGGGCGGTTAACATCTTGATTTTGTTAGAGAATGTGATACAGTAGTTAGTTGGTGGTGATTGAGTTGGTTCACGTCAATGAAGTGACTTAAAAACATCCTACCGAACATGCTACCGTTTACAAGCAGCTGATAAAAATCCCATTAAAGTTGTAGTTGTAATAATGACAGGTTAAGCTCCTCTCAATCACTCAGCTTTTCATAATGTCTAACATATATTTGATTAGGTGACTTGCCCTTTTATCAGGGTCGGAGCATGTTTCAGACATGAGGCATCAATCATTTTTTCACTGAATTTCGAAAATTTGTTATCCAATGAAAGATCATAGAGCAGTGATAAAAATAATTCATAAGGCAGCATATATGGAAGCTAAAGTAATTGCAGATGCTGGTAGACTTTATTTTCGAAGCTGATTAAGAATTGGTATGGTGTAAGAAATTAAGTATGAGCTATACTTTCATGCAGTTAAACTGTTACCTGGCGATTTAGTCAGTTTCATGAGCTGGAAGGGGCTTTTTAAGTGCTACGTGTGTTTTTACTTCCCCGGTTCCTGAAAAATCGAGATTCCCAAGGATCAGAAAAGAGAGAATATGTAATGCAAATTATTTTCCTATTTATCAGCTGTTGCTTGACTTTTGATGGCTGTATTAACTTTGACATATGCAGTATTGTCGCCTCAACGGTTTGCAAAGTCACAACAGTGAATTGTAACGTGCTCTAAACAATGGACTTCCGGAGTAATCAAAATTATAGCATATATAAAAACTTTATTGTTACTGCTCCCCATTGGGAGTAGCCATTACTGACTCAGTATACTGTATGACATAAGAATTAAGCACAATTCATAATCTTTCGAACTTTAGATTAGGTTTTGTTGTATAAATGGTTTTGACATAATCATGCTCCACTTTTTAAAACTATAGCCACTATTTCTTGGACTATGGATGTCTGAATCCGGAATTTTCTTAGGATAGATCACTCCTCCCGAGTGTTGTAGCCAACAGGTTCATATGCTTGCATTGCAGTTTTCATTTTGATTTTGAAACAAATCGCTTTATAAAACATTTTGTAGTGAATTTCGAGCAAATAGCGTCAATTTTTTTGCTTTTGGATTTGATTTAAAAAGTGAATCCTAATTTCCTATAAATTAATTATAAAAAATAATAATCATAATAAAGTATAATTGATCTTTTAAATACAGTATAGGTAACCCCTAAAAAATCCCGTTACCTGGCGTCTGAATTGCAAATATTATTCTCTATAGTTTTTGATCGAATTCCTATAGCCTGTTAGTTGTTAGTGTTTATAGCCTTAACATTTCACATTTCTTAAAGTTTAGATTCTGTTGCCACACGGTCCGAGGGTCTTTATTACGCAAATGACGGAGACCATACGCACGTACTTTTTTAATTGAAACATAGCTATAGCTGGCCTAATAATATACGCCTTTATCAGTTTTGTAGCAGGTTCCTCCCTGTGAGTATACTTGGACAAAAAGAGACAACGGAGATAGCGTTTAAAATTTGTTGACGTGCTGTGAGTGTAAATTAAACCTAAACTTGTTTCTCTTTTGTAAAAGTAAGGGAAAACAATATCTTCAAAGAAACTGCAGGCTTTGATTAGTACTTCCTCGTTATTGAAAGTTACAATGTACATATGAACATCCAGTTGAGACGAAATTCATAATCCTATTAGCGATGAGGGTTTAATGGTAGTATGTGCCAAGGTACGGTATCATGCTCAAGGACACTGAATGTAAAGAATTTTTCAAGGTGGTCGTATATTAGAGACGGAAGGTTATGCGCTGTATGCATAAGTAAGTATTGGAAGGGACAAACTAAGTTATTATAGAACTTGGTAAATCCCAATCCCATGCGTTCAATTGTTTCCTTTCCGCAAAAAATGGAATTACACGTGGCAGTAACTACCCGAAAAGTTTAAACCGATTTTTCATGTTAATCTGCTATGGTATGCAGACATTAACGGGAATGAAGGATGTTTTGTGAATTTTGTTAACAAAAGCGGAATTAAATGATTTCCTCTTCAACACAAAAATATATTAAGCCGGTAGCTTTGAAGTAATCATAATAAAATTATTATTAATTGATTTGTTAATAAATACGGCGAAGATTTTTGTGCTAATGTAGATTTGGAGGTATGCATTTTTAGCAATTAATTTTTATCCTGTCCAAAAAAAAATTTGGTATCGTGAACCCTTTTTTCAAGAAATTGTCAAAAAAACAATTTGTAGCTGTAATGTCTTTAAACGTGGTTAACAATATCGTATCATTTTTTCGCACTGTAAGTAGGAGCATGCCCTTTTACTTAATTTGATTATCTCAAATAGGTCGCGTGAGCCCAGGTAGTCCTTTCGTGGCAGTAGCCTCAAAATTATCAGGAAATCCTAAGCAATAGTTAAAAATGATTGGTCACAAACTTTCAAGAGGATGCTTCTCATTTGTGGTTACTTCTATTAGAAAATAGGGATGCGAAAAGCAAGTGCAGAGAATTGTAAATATTTGTGTAAATACTATAGAAGTAACAAGTGGGGCAGAAATCCATCTTTGTTATGTATTGATGCAATATTGATATAATTTTTTAGCAGAGCCGCTGAGCTGCCAATGAGTTTACCTTCAACAAATTACTATTTAGGAGGCTGCTTATGCAATGTATTGCCTTTATTCTAGTGGGAATTTTCCCTAGCTGTATTCAGACTTGTAACAACTTTAAATAGTTGATGGTTCAGGGAAGGGAAACAGTTTTAATGCATGAAATAGTTCCTGAGGTTTGAATAATAAAAGACCTGTCTCCTCCTGGGTGACTGTGTTAGACTTTATTGTACATGTGGAATTCAGCACATATGTAGCGAGTGTGCTTAGAATAAGTTTTGCCGTAATATGAAGCATATATTTTTGTCAAGTGTGCTTTTTTGTTAATACAAATCCATTGAGAAATAGCTTAGCCTGTAATATGAACTGCTCATGGAGTGTTGGAACTCCAGGGATGATTACAAGTAATTACCAATGTACTGATACTTTTGTGAATCCATGACCCTGTGTAGTTTATCTGGCCTGAGCATTCACAACCAAATTATATTTCCCTTTTGAGTAGCGGACTTCAATTCAGATTGGTATTGATGTTGGATTTTTTTCTACGTACGCTGTTCAAATTCATTTCCAGTATCAAAATACACGCAAAAGCTGTCATATTCAGCTCAGTTCATTACTATCCGTTCAGCTCTGACCACTGTGTGTAAAAGTTGCTGTATAAATAGCTCCCAGAAAAATGAGGGGACCGTGTTACGCAAATGGTACGACTAATTTTTTTCTTACGCAATTTTGTGTGTTTGGACTAGTTTGCCCCAGGGAATTTTATGGAAGCTAGCACAAAAGCTACGTGTGTCGGTTAAATACTTGTGGATCATTTTTAAATGCATGGGATTTAAAAAGGTTTAAAAGTGAAGTGGTGACTAGAGATTTTTGGCTGAATGTAAAAGTTTTGGAGTTTAACAATAATTTTATTATGTGAACTTGAGAATTATTTCTGTGTAATAATTGTCATCTTTGATTTCAGGAGGGCTGATTGTGGGGCTGGTTGTACTCTTGAGTACTTTGGAAGCCATGGCTGCGAAGGGAATCCCCATTACCACTACTTATTTTTTTGGCGATGACTTTACGGATATTTCCAATATCACATGGGCTCATGCAGTTAACTCAATTGCAGAACTTGAAAAGGCTTTGAGTGGTAAGACAATGTTGTCCGCATCATAATTTTTTTAAGCTTTTGTCATAAATATTACGCACATCTTATGTATATTTGCTCTGCTGGAGACGTTTTTGCAATAGTTTATGTGACAGTACACTAAACTTGTTATTGCGAGTGTAGCTGACTACATGCTGATTGTGAGTGAAGTTCACGGATGTGAGAGTTGGTTGTGGTAACCTTTAGGTGTTGTCAGGTGTCGCTCGACGATTAGCTCTGCTAGGCCGTAGTAGCAAAACTTCTATACTCATAATAGTTTATTAGTATAGTCATACGAGTAAAGATTTACTGTAAAAAATAATACACAAAGCTTACCTGTGAGACGCTTTTCCCAGATTTTATGTTAAAAGTATTTATTGGGTATTTTAATGATGTCGTCCTTTTTTTACAGACGATGTTATGATGATTGAAGCTGATATTTCCCTGGGCACTGTAAACGGCACGGGTCCAGAAGTGCCAATTATGGCTCACCCACCATCAACAACGTCTGATTTGTCCTTTGAAGACTTCATCGGACGAATTATTAAAGCAGTATCTAGTGGTGCCAAGAAAGGGGCGAAGTTGGATTTTAAGGATATTAAAACGGTTGAACCTTGCCTAAAATTGATGAAGCAACTGAGGAGGAAAATTACTTTCCCAGTATGGCTAAATGCGGATGTCCTTTCCGGCCCAGTCAACTCCACCGGTGAACCTGTGAATGCCACTGAATTTTTAAGTCTAGCTAAAGAATATTCTCCTGATTCGATGTTGTCCTTGGGGTGGAAGACGAATTTCGGTTAGTATTAATTCCATATAATTAATTCTAAAGATTTAAAAAGGCCTGATAATATTTACCCATTTTTCTGGGTTTTTTACAGGTTGTGATATCCGAGGAAAGTATGAGAAAGACCAAATCTTGGAAATGATTAATTTACTGGATGATTACGAACGGCAAGTACCTCCTACATTTCCGGTCCGGGCGGGGCTAGCAGCCGAGTCCATCGACGAACTTGTGCTATTAGTAGCTACTGTACCTAGGTCTACCTTAACTCTCTGGGCATCTGCAAGCGACCCGGTTGATATGGATCATTTGAAACAACTAATTGAAGAAGTTGGTACCAATCGCCTCTACATTGATCTGCCTTTCGATCTCAGCGAGGGCCCTGGAACCGTTTGTAAAGATTCTGGGGTGGTCGTACACAATGATACCGCTCCCGCGAATAGTACTGACCCAGATAATAGGATCGACCCACATGATAATACTGTGGTAGGCGGTGCGCCCCTGAATCTCCCTATTTTCACAATGGTTTTAGTTGGATTTATAGCTTTGATATTTAGTTGTTAATGTTTAATCGATATTCGAGGTCTTTATACTTATATACACAGTTCATTGGTAATTCCATACCTCATTTAAAGTTTTCGTTGTCTGTTAAACATTTTCTGAAAAGGATACTCGTGGTTGTATGTACAATGAAATGAGTAAATAAGTATTATTGTGTAACGAAGCATTATTACTATGTTGTACATGCGAATGATGTAAACATGATGTCATCATCATCTCTGACTTGTTACACTACTGGAACATTATTTGTGAATTAACCACATTGTTGTTACTCAGCCTAATTATTGGACTATTAAAGCTTTAAAAGATAGTCATACCACACTTTCAGGCGTTTGTTAAAAAATTTATTTATAATCACATAACAGGGTTTGAGTTCATCGTTCATTCCCCGTGCACTTGATCGCTACCGAATTAGTTTACATAACAATAGGAACCGCAGCCATTCAGTTGCAAGTAATTTTATTGATGGCATTAATATTTGTAGTATGTTCTGTATTCTCGGAATTGTTTGCGTAAATAGAAAAGAGAACGAAGTTCCTTGCTTGTCTTGAACTTTCAGTCTGCTCAACGTGCATACTTAGTGTTCAAGTCTTACTTACGCTACCACCCCCTTTTAATCAGAACTAATATAATGGTGGTACTTTTTCATTGCAAAATTTCTTTTCATTGTTGTGTAAATAATCCAATTCTTAGACTCAATTGCTTCCATTTGTCTACCTATACAAAGCAGGATGTGTCATCATAAAGCTCCACTCATGATATTTTATTTTCAGTCCCGAATATTAAATTAAAAGGATTGCTAAGCGAGACTTTGTGTCTTCAAATTAAGTGAATTGTGTTATTTACTGTTTTAGTAAAAGTAAATATTATTGAACCACAATGGTTACAATCAGTTTGATATTGACAATCAGCTTACTCCTAATAAATATCCAAATTCCCTGGACGTACTGCCACAACTTAATGGAACAGCTTTATGGAGAAAGTTTTGATGTTAAAGTAAGTATACTTTATATTTGAAAAATTTCCATCTAATTTTATTACCGAGATGTATTTTGCTTAGGACCCAACGGTACAACCGCAAGAAAATCTCAATCTAACTGCAGCCGCGAGGATTTTAAGGCACTCAATGGAGGGGTATGGAACTAATGAGAATGATGTTATTAAAGTTCTTGCAACGACCAATTATGACCAACGGAAACTTATCGAAGCTACCTACAACACACTTTTTAAACGAGTAACTCCCATCATTTTTAATCAAATCTTTCTTAGGCAATTTTTATATTCGGATTCAATCCACGGGATTTTTGTTCGTTCGAAGCTGAACTTTTCTATATAAGTATGAACTTTCATCAAAAGCATTTTTCTATGAAATATTCATTAGAGTTACTTTATAGATTTTAATCAAAGACCTAAAAGATGAACTGAGTGGATCATTTGAAGAGCTCGTGGTAGCACTTCTGGACGAGCCAGATAATACCCTAGCAAGTCATCTAAACATTGCAATGAAGGGTTGGGGCACTGATGAGGATACTCTCACGGAGGTAAAAATTATTGGCTGTTGTGCAGTACTTGTATTTCTAATTCGGGGAAACTTGACAAGTAAAGTCAACTAGAAATTAAATAGAACGATTGAATGATAAAATTCAAATAAAATGATTGAATGGCTTTTAATCTTTTGTATAATTCATGAAAAAACATACTATGACCCTAATTTTAAACCCTAATTTAAATTGATCCCAACTCTGAAATTATGTACAGTGTCGAAAGGCAGACAGACATGAGTGAAATTAAAACGTTTTTATCTCTCTCTCTCTCTCTCTCTCATTACATAGAAAACTTAAAATTTACAAATATGGAAAAGATTAAAAAACATTCATATGACACGCAGATTCTTTGCTGTCGAGGTTCCGCGGATATACAACGAATTGCTGACTCTTATCACAGAATTTACAAGACAAATCTGGAGCAAGATATTCATTCGGAAACTTCCGGAAGTTACAGGAAATTACTTCATTTTTTGTTGACGGTATAAAATTTAATCACTCCAACTCCTTTCATTTTACAGGAGAAACCCCGAAACTATTAATTTTTACAGGAATTGTAATATGTAAACGGGAAATGAGCTCACCCATATCATTTTAAAATTTCATTAAATTTTACTATTCTTATCATGTATAATCCATATAGCGGCCGAGGAAGAGCAAGGAAACTTCCAATCATGTGAGCCAGGATATAGCCCATAGGTTGATTCGAGCAGGTACATTTCTACATGTTACATGGTTATTATTGTCATGTACATTGGCCCATTTGGAGATTTATTATATTAACATATTTTGTTCAAAATATTTTTAATTTCAAGGTTTCGGAAACTCAAAAAATTTGAACGAGGGGGATTTGATTAATATATTGACTCTCCACTCTTTCTCTCAATTGTCCAGTGGCTTAAAAGCCTTCACATCAATTATTGGAACTAAACTCCAGGATTTTATTAAGGAAAGTTACCGTGGGGACTTTGGGAAAGCCCTTCTTCAATTAGGTGATGAATAATTTTTTTTTCAAATCGGTAAATACTATTTTTGCGAAGGGATTGCACAAATTGTATGCATATAAAGATGACCAAATCTGCAATGTTATACGAACACAAAGATTTAGAGCTTCAGCGTTATAGTTTCATCCCACTAGAGGGCGATGGTGGTTGCCTCAAATATGTGACTATTCATTGCTTAAATTTTGAAGGTGTTCTATATTTATTAAAAACAATAATTGGAATTTGTAATAGTTTGTCAATTGATATCGCTGAGGAAATATTTGTAAAATATCCTGGAAAAATTAAGAGAAATGACAAGCTGTTTTTATTTAAGTAACAGTATTTCCCGGGTTAACACTTTCAAATTTTGATAAAATGTCAAGTAAATACATGCAGGTGGAAAACACGCTCCAGAATGTGTGCTAGTCCATTTTTAAGGTTTTTCTATCATCGAGGAACGCCAACTTGGGAATTTCTAACACTTCACATTAGTTGTATCTTTGATATTTAAAGCCTTAAAATGGTATGGAGGAAAAATGTTTGCGAGGATTAACTCATTTCATGCATCTCCCTTCAAATTGCATCAAAACCAAGACCGAAATAGAAAATTGGAAAGGCTCATTTATAACTAATTATACTAAAAAAGAACTGAAATGCTAAAGTGCAAAAGGGGCTATAATTTGAATTTTCCCCATAAGATTAGGAAAAGTTTAGCCCATTTTGCACTTTATCAAATATATACTCATTAACAATGGGCTGTAGCATGAAAAATGAGTGCATTGTAAAAAGTTCATGGAAGTAACCCAGCGGCTTTTGTACAAATTAAAAGAATGGCTTTAATTTTTTAAAAATTAGTTTTGTGGATTTTAGTAATTTTTTTCTAATTGATGATTTGCAGTTGATTGTGCGGAAAATCGACCCTTGGTTTACGCTAGGCGCATTCATGAAGGAATGGGGCGGTTCAAGACCAATGATAGACTCCTTGTGCGAATTTTCGCTTTAAGGTCATCCATTGATTTAAAGTCGGTACGAGAAGAATATCAGAAACTTTTTAAAGAGACACTAGAGAGTAAAATCATTAAAGCAACAACAAGTGATCTTCGGAATGGTCTCCTAGCTTTACTCTCAGGAGATTTCCCCAAGTAGAGAGTCAAAATTTGGAGAGAGTCAACATTAGTTCCGTAAATATTGTAATGTTTTTGTACCCTTTCCTCAATTCTTGTTTGAGTAATTTTTTTTAGCATAAAGGGTCCTTACAATTAGTATTTAAAGTATTTGAAAAATCCGTAGACCCTGAAATCTGAAATGGCTATTTAAAATAAAGTCCGGGCAATATTGCTGCATTATGCCCTCTAAAAAATTTCTACTAATTTATTTTCACTTCTTACTTTTCACGTCAAATATAGCATGAAAACAATAAATATTCATGTATTTTTAGTAGAGCTATGCTTTTTAATAAGAATATTTTTCCCACGCACGTTTGTACATTTCATGTGTTTCCTTCAAAATTCAACAGATTGAGGAAACGATGTAAATATAGTTTGTGCATGACTAAACCAGCCATATGAATAAACATTTCATATCCAAGTGGTAATGAAAGTTTTCCCTCAAAAATGTAAAATAAAAATGATGGTTCCATTGTAAATTAATCCTTGACCAGTTGTAAAAATTCCTTTTCCGTAAATCGAAAGAAAAACGCCATGTAGCTATACGTTTGCCAGCTGGTTTGTTTTACCTTTTACACGCAATTCAATCCAATTGTATAAAATTTCCGTTCGGAGACCGACAGGCGTTTTAAACTGACTCCAATGCTTTTCTTGGCTCAAGTACATATTTACTATATAACCCAGGGGAAGATAATATTTTTCCTCTGAAGCGGAACACATGTACATGTGCATACACTTTTAGTGAGAGCAACTTCGTCCATTTGTATCTCACCTAATAAAATTTCATGCAAATATGTATGATGCAACTTTACACACACAACCTTCCTTATGCAACCTTACACAAACTTTGTAAATTTTCCTAACTGGAGAAACTTCATTACTATTTTCAAATCCAAATATTTATATATAGCTCAACTTTGAACCACAAAATTGATTCTACACATTCCCTTTATGCTAATGCATTCAAGGAATTTATGAAGAATTTATGGATTCCAATAATGGAAAAAGTTTCGGATCTGGCATAGTTTCAGGCCATATGATCCATTGATGAAGCTTGAATTTTTTATAATATATCATAAAATACCGTCGCTCTAACTTTAAGACATGAATTATGGAATTTGAGTCACCAGTCAAAACTTATTCAGTGACATGAGCCAAAATTTTGGTTCCATCCCTCAAAACTCCATATAGTCACATCTTGAGAAATTTTGATTATGTGCAAAATCCACCTCCAACCCCTCATACATTATTGTTAGATGATTTTTGAAATGTGAAAATTTTGACATTGAACAGAACCATATTTTGTGGCTCTACTAAAACACATTTCCCATCCATCCATATCAGCTTGTAATGTTTTATGAAGAGAAAATTTTCATGTTTATTGTCTCCCTGCGGGACAATTCAATAAGTATTTTAATGCAGAGACCCATATGTATATATTTGGATATGAGCTGTAAATACGTAATTGCCACATTACAAGCATGATATCATTCCCAATGACTTCCGAGACCATTCTGCTCAATGAAGTGAAACCACCCTGTTGGTATAACATATGATGGGTATAGAGAAAAATCCCAAATAGCCCGGCTCCCATACAGTCAAATAGAAGACCTTTCAACATACAATTATTGGTTTTTATGCACAAAATCCCAGTTTTCTTATAGGATAGAGTCATTTGAATGTGGAACATTATTATGTGGAATATTACCCTATATAGCCTTAATCAAGCTTAGAGACATTGAAAATTTCATCAAAATACTAGATTATGCACTTTCACACAATGACTCTACCATAGCCACCCTTAGTTCAACTCTATATGCTTGTATATACTAGTACATAAGGATATGGGTATGTTGTCTTCCGGGATGGATATTTTGGTATAGTTAAAAGGCATTCAGTGAGCACGATATGAAGGAAAAATATATAATAGGGCTGTTACAGCACTGCTGTATATATTGGAGGGAGGTATTAACATAAAATATAATGTAAGTGTTCCTAACATTTTATGTATGAGAATCTCTTGACAATTATTAGGATTGTGAAGGTAGAGAGAGAGAGAGAGAGATTTGAAAAAGTAATTACCATTGAGTTGAAATTTCATTGTCCATTAAGTGTACATACATACTCCAAGCTTTTTCGGGACAATAAAACTTAATGCTTTGAGAGTCAAGCTCATATGCCCACTTAAGAGATACTATTTCTACCTCCAATTTCCCGACTTTGTTGTGAGCCCTAAAGTCTCTTCTCCATGTACATTGACCATAGCTCGTGTCATGACATTGAGAATCTATTACACTTTGTTGTCCAAAAGAAGTACACACATATAAACAGACACATACATAATATATGCTGCAGCACAAAAAGAGGGACAAAAGAGGAACACATGTACCATTGTATGTAGGTAACCATGTCAAGTCAGATGTCATTTAGTTCCTCATAAAAATTTCCTTCTTTCTTTAACATTCATGAATAATAATAATAATAATTCTACTCCATCCCATCAGATGACAATAGTGCCTGACTCTCCTTCACACTCCATCCATATAATATATTCCTTTGACATTTTTAACTACATATATCCGGTCCACTACTACTACTCACAAGCAATATTATCCTTTAATTCACCTCTACAAAAGATTTTCAAATTGTGCATCTCTCGTAATCCTGCATATCTTATCTTCCAGTTGAGAGCTTGGTCATGTCAGGGGCTACATTAAAACATTTATTAGTCAAATCCTCTCTCTCTCTCTCTCTCTCTCTGACACATGGCTAAATAAGAATATATAGTCAAGTGACAAATTCTAAAAATCAACCTTTCAACTTTTTCTCTCGTAAAATCTTCACCCCCTTCATTATTACATGGTATAGAGTATGGAATATAAGGTCCTGAAATTTTCTTCTTTTCTTATGGGACTAAAATTTTCAATGTTCAAGGACGGAGCTGATTTATTTTGCCAAGTGAACAATCAAGTAATGTTGATCCAAACCATATGATTGAAATTTTGTCATTTGCATGGATATATGGTCAAAGTGGGAATGAGCAGTCCTGAGTGATGTGTATAATTAATAATAGCGGAATAAATGAAGGGGTGGTGAGGAATTGAGCAAACGCTTGAAACCGCTTGATCAATACAAAATAGCAAGATATTAAATTAGTTGTAATGAAAAAATAATTAGGTAATTGATTTTTTCCATCCGAAAACAAGAGATGTTCTAGATTTCTGGAGATGTTCTGGATTTTCAAGATATAAGTAAATTTCCATTTTCATGATTGCTAAAAGCTAGTATGTACATACACGGAAATATCTGTACTATGGGAATGTATGTTGTAGTGCAAGATCTTATTATTGCTGTACTTAACTGTAGAAGCACTAGAAGCTCTTGCTGTAAGAAGAATTTCAGCTCCGTCTCTTTCAACATACATATAGTGTAGACTCGTGTGGAGTAATTTTCTTGCGAGATATTTTCCCTTGTAATAATGTGAAGGAAAGGAAGATAAAAATTTGTGGGATGTTATATGTATTCACTTCCTTTGGACTCTGACATTCCTCTCAATGGTTTCCTTTTGAAATTAAACGAGCTTATCAGAAAATTGTTCCAGATTAAGTACTACTGCGTATTTTTCTGAAATATTGCCTAACCTTTTTGGAGGAAAGAATAAGTTTGTTGGGGGATGAAGGGAATACTATGTGGAGTGAGATACAAAAGAAATCATGGGATGAAAAATGGTTATAAAGGAAGACGAATTACATTTGGAATTTTTTTAATAAAGTAAAAACAAAATCTGACTTGGTTGAATGACAGCTGAAAATAAGCCCTTCGTATCTAGCCCATTATGTTCAAATGGAATGCCATTCAAATCCCTATTGCAGTCAAGTCCCTTGTTTTCTCTGGGCTTTCTTCTCAAAGTTTTCTTTCTTAAGAAAAGTGGTTGGACGTATATGTTTCGCTTTTTTTTATCATACTACACATTATTTTATTTCATTTGTCAGCAGAATACAACCCAATGCATTACAATGAGGAACAACATTTACTTTTCAATTCCAACAAAGAGAATAAGGCTTGAAAGGCTAATGGGAAGATATTTAAATTTATTTTTAGGGAATATTATGATAATTATTTGGGATCTTGCACACATTCCAAGAATTTGGGCTTGATATAATTTGGTGATAATTTTGGTGGAAATTTTGATCAAGTCTGAAACAAATTTTGGCAAATCGATCAATTTGGATCTTAATCAATCTTAATCAATTTTGATTGGAAAATTTGGCCGAATTTGCCATATCCATCAGTCAAAAACCCCGTCCAAATTTTGGTCGGTCCAAATTCCGGTAAAAAAAAGTGTTTGCTAAAGTTCCAAAAATCCCTGGAAATTTTTACGCATCTTGTCCAAAATTACTGTAAAAATGTTGGTCAAATTTATCCATACTCCTGTGCACACACATTGGTCATTGGTAAAGCGTGTCATTACTTTTTGAGCTAGTACGTATTTGACTCATAAAAAATCACATAGCCACCCCAATAATGGGGAAATTTCAGCCAAAACAAATTTTTCATGTTGTACTGTAACAGTAAGAAGAATTTTAGTAACGACCCATGGGGTGCAAAAATCCCTATATAAAAAATACCTTTAGAAAAAATGAGTTTCTCCTTAAAATCTTTTACGATATGGAGCTACATTGTAGTAGTGTATTTGCACGAGAAAGAATAATAATAATTATTCCGAGCTATCCAGCTGAGTAATCTATAAAAATGTGTTTACGGACATTAAAAATTTGGAGGTCATAAAAGCCTCGTGTAAAAAGTAATCGTTGGTATTTTGCATGTTTGACGGGAGCGAAAATGTTTTTTGAATTAGCATCCATATAGGCCGCCTCATATATATACCCAGCAACAACAACAACAACAACAACAACACCTCCTGACTGCCACGGAGAAAGTAAATGTATGCAAGATGTTTTTTCAACATTTGACATTTCCGAGTGTGCCAAAATTTTTTCCTCCACATTCCTCTTTGAAGGAACGTGCTAAATGGAATACCTATATACATAAATGTCTCTTACATGATTTTAAGTGGAAACCCACTCTGAAACCATAATAATAGCTAAATGGGAAAAAATGAGCATGTATACATTGTATTCTCTACTAAAAGCTACATAACTTCATTCATACATGCATAATTCATAGGAAATCTCATCCTATTGGGAATTGCACATAAAACATATCTCTCGTCTCTCTCTCTCTCTCTCTCTGTAAACGTAGAAGCCAGAAAAATTTAATGTCACCCTAGAATCAGTAAAATGTTTCTGTCCTGCTCTCTTCTCACATTCTCTCTTTTTTTCCTACTACATACTCCTAAACATTTGACAGCCTGACAATTCTCAATTTCTCTCTTGACGCTCCTCCTATCATCATCTTCATCTCTATCCATAACTCATGTATTTACCTTTTCCCTCATAGATTTCTCACTCAAAATTTATACTTGAAATGTTTTATTATGTCATACATATATGTATCTTCCATGTATAAATATCCATCCGCTTTTGAGTTATATATAAAAAAAATACACGGGATGAGAAAGCTAGTTATGAGAGACGAGAGCCATAAAAATACTCCATTCTCCGTTGGCTGCTCTGAAGATTTTTGGTCGCTATCCCGCCAGAGAGAACCCCGTCAACCCCGCAAGAATTCGCATCCATATGCATGGATGGATGTGCACTTACACTTAAAAACTCACAGCTCACATACGTAACCCTCCGCTTTCCTCCTTCCGAATCCTAATGGCTCCACGAAGAAATAAAAAAAATCCTCGTCTGTAAGCTATAGGAAAATCCCGTTAAAAAGTTTGTCTTGTAAATAAAAACCCTTTACTTTCTTATAAATTGTCAAGGGTGGAGAAAGACTTTTTACATACGCAGTTGATCATGTAAATGTTAAGGAAATGTCTTCCAAAATACATACACACACCATGTAAAAATGTAGTAGGTCCATGGACTGGTCTGTACACAATTATTATTATTATCGCATAGTTGATCCATAAAGGCATCTACATATATGTAGATATGGTGGTACATGGGATGAAGTAGATAGGAAAAATCTCTGAGATTTTTCTCTTTCATTTCAGGGAAAAGGGGAAAGCATCCATGAATTCTCACAAAGTGCTGAGCACACGCGGACAGATATATGAAATGATGTAAGAGGAACGAAAAGTGATCGAGATGGTGAAGAGGAAAGAGAAGCACAATACTATTTTTATTATGTCTCTCTTCTCTCTCTCTCTCTCACACACACACTTTTTCTCGCTCTTCCTACTTATAGTCCACACGCATACATGTACGTATATAATATTTTTGTGAGAACATGGACTTTACGCACTTGATATAAAACCTCTAGGTCTTTAGCATTAGCAGATTTATGAGGACTTGGAACATACAACAAGTTAGGAAATCAACTCAGTTTTAATGCTACTGTGAGTGAGTACCCCGAGCCTTTTTGCCCCATACAGACAAATTGAGTGACTTTTTTCTATATAGTTTCCTATGGATTCCGTATAGAATCCTATAAAACATATTATCCATATTTTTGTAAGAGCCATTGAATCAAAGGTATAGGACTTTGTTACTTAGCCTGACATTGCAATTCTCTTGTTCCAATGATTTTTCTCTCCTTTCTCTCTCTCTCTCTCTCTGGCTGGATATGATAGTGGAAAGGAAAAAAGTAATTTTCCAGAAAGGCTCTTTTTCATCCAATATTCAAGTATCTACTATGTAACATTGGTGGGTGAGTAAATGTTTTTTTTCAACGGAATAAGTTACAACAATAGCTATCCTTTACTCAAATTGTATCACTATTGGTTTTTACTCAGCCTATTAGCATCATTTCAGTCCCGACAAGTTCACTTCCGAATCCCTGTCAAGTGGGAAAAAATGTCAGGACAAGTCTATGGAGTGGTGCCAGGGGAGACTCGAGGATTTCCTTGTCTTCAGACTTTTCTCCTTTGGTTCATATGCTTAGGAATGGTATGTGTGTAAATATTTGCTTGGATATGTGGTTCATGGTAATAAGTGCGGTCCTCTACTTTGAATGGAGGGAGCTTAAGTAATGGACTATCTGACAAGTGATGCAAACTTTTGAGCTTCATGTGCTTATTTTCCGTGGGAAGGAATTGGGTCGTGTAATTTGGAGTACTTCATATGTCACAAGTCACAACATGTCTTTGGCGTGCTCCATACCTTGAGCCTAAATCAAAGCCCTGGTATTTTTTATTCACAATTTGTAAATACAAGTTGAATTTTTCATTACATGGCCCGAACTTTTGAGGAGCTTTACATAGAGCTGAGGATTTTGATGCGGAGATAAGGATTGTGGACTCAGGGATCAAAATTTTGATTGTATAAGTCCAAAATTATTCATTTCTCAGTATTTTGAGCGCATGAGGCAAAATTTTGACTTTAATGGTAAAATGTTTTGGGGTGGTTGGAACAAATTTTGGCAAATTTTGATGATATCATTGACCATTTTCGTGTTATTGGTAAAAATTTTGATGATATTATTGACAGTTTTCGAGTTATTGGTAAAAATTTTGATGATACCATTGACAATTTTCGAGTTTTTGGTAAAAATTTCCATTGACAATTTTCGAGTTATTGGTAAAA
>JAQFXU010003144.1:0-17379 GCA_034693705.1 Spatulosminthurus flaviceps | reverse complement strand
TCAGCGAAAAACACCTTAGACTGATCGCGTAAAATAGCCGAACAAGGCTTCTACCATCAATAGCCACACAAGGCTTTTATTGTAAAATAGCCGAACAAGGCTTCTACCATCAATAGCCACACAAGGCTTTTATTGTAAAATAGCCGAACAAGGCTTCTATCATCAATAGCCACACCAGGCTTTAGTGTAAAATAACCGAACAAGGCTTCTACCATCAATAGCCACACCAGGCTTTAGTGTAAAATAGCCGATCAAGGCTTCTACTATCCATAGCCACACAAGGCTGATTGTGTAATATAACTGAACAAGGTTTCTAACAATAATAGCCACACAAAGCTTACAGTGTGAATAGCCGAACAAGGCTCCAGTTTTGTATTTGGGAATTTGCGTGATTATTGCCGAACAAGGAACGAAATCACTGAGTAAGGTAACTAATAAACTTGTATTTCTCACCAAATCTTTCTATCTTTTATCGCATTTTATTGGTATCGTCATCAGCTCATTGGGTTAGCATTGTTTTTAATTATATTTATGAAATCCACGAAAAGGACCTCATAACATTTACACAATTTCTTCTTAAAAATAGCAGTCGAATCCTTTAGGTCTACAACGTCACTAGGTAATTTAAAGGTTCTTACAAGCAATCTTAAGTAGATGCATCTACTTAAGATTGATTGCAGGGAATTGCTCAATGTAAAATATATGGGCAAGCCCATATGTTTTGCATTGAGCTTACTTAAGAGTTTCCAAAAGTATTTACACAGTCTAAGCTCTGGTTAATATGAGCAAAATGTGTATAGTAGGTAAGTGATTAAAAAAGATTGCACTGTCAAATGTTTTCGTACTTAAGCAGAAGAGTGACTCACAAAGTCAATGAAGAAACTTCGCGTTGGTAAGGAAGGCTTGCATATTATTATTATGCTTATTTTCCAGAGGCGATTCATTTGCATTTTGTACCATTGAAGCTATTTCGGTTCTCTATTATTCTATTATTTCACGGTTAATGCAAAAGGTTATTTAAGTTAAACCTCAGTAACTCAGAGCTTCGTTTATTTCAAATAGCTTTTAAATGTAAAATATCGCTGCATAAACACTTTCATGTATGAGCATAACGCAAGTGGGTTGATAAATATCGTTAAAGTTTGAATTGAATAGAAGCCTACATACGGAAAGTCACACAGTTTTTAGCGGTAGGCTTTATTCCATGCAACTGCGGTCTGGCCTCGGAAGCTGTAAACGTGTAAACTGTGCTTTGTGAAATGCACACTTAAAAACAATTTAGCTTATCAATTTAGCTATTACTTATTTATAGTTTCCATGACCGGGGAAAATCGAATGTTGAGGCTTGTGTACGTACTCGCCGATTTTTATAAAAACCATAAGTTTCACCTTGTGATCGTTTCAATGAACTTGGGGCATTTTACTTGACCTTGTGGCAATTAATGAATAATTTATTGAATTTTTCAAATAATTTCTTGGATCCAGGGTCATTGCTAGGGGTACTAACAATAAGATATAGTTATGAAACTTTTGGTTCCAATTTTTTGTGAATTTATGCAAAGAATTTTAAAATCTGCACTCACTTACAATAATTATTGGAGTTAATTCTAAATAATTTTGATTCCATTACTTATTTTCTTGTGCGGAAATTCTGGTCGATGAAAATTGCGCGTTCACTTATAAGACTTGACAAACCTCGCCTCGCTTTGGGTTATCAAAATAAATCACCTCTTTATTCCTTTGTTTTTGGCATCAAATTCTTTTTTGTTTATTTTTAATTCCATCGCTCTACAAAATATTAACACACAATAATTATTATTCATATGTATGAAGTAAAAGCAGTAATGAAAGTATATCTTGATAGGCATGTAGATAAACCAAAATATTTAATACTTTTAATGACCACTGATTTTCTATTATCAATTAATGTAATTCCAATGATTAGTAATTGGTACAAGTCATTTAGTTTTACTCATTGGAATGATTAGGCCTGGGCTATTTCAGAAGTATCTATCAGAACTTAAAAGCCGGCCTTCTTTGCCCATGGCCTTCCACCGGCCTCTTATGCCCCGGCGGCCGCTTTTGGGTGTCTACCCCTAGATGAGAAGATAATGTATCTTAAATGATCACTAATGTTTGTTCGTTCTCAATCCAAAAAATCAGCTAAAATTTAATTTAATCCATATTAATTTCCATTGGAACCCTCAATATGGTAGACTCCTGTTTGTGGGTTTGAGTATCACAAACATGTTTATTTCATTTTACAAGGTCGAATTTTCCAGCCATTGAGTTGGAAAGACTAAAGAAAACCGATGCCTTTCATTCACAACTTCCGTTCACATTAAAACATATCCCATTCATTTTCACACGTGCCTAATTAGCGATTGTGTTGAGGCACTGCCTCAGAGGCAGTAATGCAAACATCGATTTTCCATAACAACGAAGTTATTATTTGAATTGAGTGTTTGTTGTAGACCAAGCATAAAATTTAAAGTAGAAACTTCAAGTTAGGAAATTTATCTGAATGGAGGACAAATAATAGCACAAACTTTTGTAAATAAAAACTTCCTGAAGGACATTTAGTTGGAATTTGTATGTAGACCACTGCAAGCAAAATTTATTTGAAGCTTCCCACCTTCGAACGTGCAGTTTTGACGATGGCATTAATTGAGAGTATCTTTGGCTACTTGATAGGAATTTTTACGATTTTATGGCTCTATCAATTCTGGGATGGGAGAAATCGTCGTCTGCCACCAGGTCAGTTATGAAAAAGAATAATTTCGATATTGAGTAACTTTGAGTTTTTTTGTCAAACCTTTCTGAAATACAGGTCCACTGAGAATACCCCTGCTCGGAAATATTTTACAAATTCAGCAAGCTGACGGAAAATATCCGTACAAGGCATTGACCAAGTTGTGGAAAAAATACGGGGACATAATATTTTTACAAATTGGGGTTGTTAATGCGGGTGAGTTTCCTCAAAACAAACATGGATATTTTTGATCGTAGACAATTTTTATTATTTTGACATGTCCGGCCAAAGTGCTTTTTATTTTTTAGTTGTATTTAGTGGCTATGACACAGTCAAAAGGGCATTGAACGAAGAAGAATTTCTCAACCGATTAAACCCCGACTGGTTTTTGCATCATAGTTTTGGTAAACGAATCGGTAAGTTTTCCTGATTACACAATTATCAATAAGTTTCCTAGGTAGTACGTATTAAGAGCAAGCGTTCTCTCCGAGGCACAGTTATTCTTCTATAGAACGGGCAACATTAAACTTAAAAAATATTTTATGAAAAAAAGGCATATTCGCTGCTCCAACTGAGACTTGGAAACCGACGCGTAAATTTGCGATGCGAAATCTCCGAGATTTTGGTTTTGGTAAAACTAATTTCCAACAAAAATTCGTGGACATTGAAATGCAAGAATTAACTCAAACCTTGAATCAAGCCATTGAGCAGAACAATGGCATCATACAACCCCATACATTATTTGGCGTCCCGAGCTTAAATATAACATGGGCAGCTGCTGCAAATGTACGATTTGATCACAAGGATCCTCAAATTAGACAACTAGTCACTCTACTGGGGAATTGGCTTGAAAACACTAGGGTTTTACAAGGGGCGCCTGCAGCATACCCTTTTTTATTGAAATGGTTCCCATCTTATTTCTCTACCAAAATTATTAGTGATATTGATGACAAATTCCATGCGTTTTTGAAGGTTCGATTTCTTGATTGTTTTAAACCATAAGTGATTCCTCGAAGGTTTTGATTAATTTGTTCTAACTAATTTTGATATTTTATGTTTAAGAACCACATTGATGAAATTCGAGAGCGTGGAACTTATAAAACTGAACCCGACAGTTTCATTGATGTTTTTCTCCAACAAATGGAATCGGATAAAATTAAAACTAACGAAGATCGAGAGGTTTTCAGTGGTACAACCATTCATAGCATTTAAATTGTGTTTTTGTGTTGGAGAATGTCATAGTGACGTTATGGTATTTTAAATACGAAAGATATTCAAGTTTTTATTTTTGTTTTGAAATTACTATAGAAGAAGCTCTGATTTCTACATTATACACCCTTTTCATGGCGGGTAGTGATACCACCTCGAACACAATGACATTTGCCCTGCAAAAGCTCGCCATGTATCCAGAAGTTCAGGAACGATTACGTCATGAGCTTGAGACTGTCGTTGGAAATGAGCGCATACCAACTTTATCGGACAGACCAAGGTATATAAGTGGGGCAGGTTGAAAGAAACAAAACGAAATGACCCCTCAAAAAATCAAGTCCTTTACTTAGCCTTTTCGAAGTTGTCACACCTTTTATATATGACGTTAGGCAGCTAGATATCAATCTTTAACATAATCGGTCCACGCCTTTGCACTATACCCGATTTTGAAGTCAAGATGAGCTTGTACAACGAGGATCAACCACAACATTTCACTATGGCATGATCATTGTCCAAAATATTTTTCCGGTTGGGGGCACACAAGTTAGCCCAGGAAAATTAATAAATAAAAATTCCATAATGCATAGCCCTGGTTTGGGGGGCTTGATTTGTAGCAAGTGGTCAACATCTGAATGGGTTGCAATTTGAAAGTTAAGGTTACGACGCAAATTTAGCTATGTCCTCACATTCTGTTTCCCGAAAAACCGATTTTCGGGGTTTTTCGGTGAAAATAGTACTTTGACAACGAGAACATCTCTAGAATCATCAAGAAACCCCATATACCAATTTTTATGCGATTCGGCCCATTAACGGTGAAGTTATGGACATGGAAACCGGTTGAACAAGATTTGGTGCTCATATTCACAACTTCGCCGTTAATGGACCTTTGTCAAATTACTATTTCCACCCAAAATCGGTTTTTTGGGAACCTGAATGTGGAAACCGGATGTTCCAATGCCCAAACCAGTGGTATGCATTATAGAATTTTTTAAATTATTTTTCCTGGGCGAACTTGAGTGTCCCCACTCGAAAAAAATTTTGGACAATGATCACGCCATAGTGAAATGTTGTGGTCGATCCTAGTTGTAAAAAATCAGATACCCGGTTCGGGGGTTTCGGATAGTTTAACTAAAAGGGTAATTATTTTACCTAGGCGTTTGGTGAGAACCGCTCAGTTCAGCAGCGCTACCAAGGTTATCGGTGTGAACGATTAATCTGCAAAGATTTTGGTTCTATTACTTCCAATGTAATGTCAGCTCCATATTTTGTCAAAAAATTAGTATTTTCCAAAATGAGCTTCAAAATGATTTTTAAAACTTTCCAACCTAGCCTTAACTTGTTCCATCGGACTTAATTCCAGACGCACATTTGATTTTAAAATATTGTCCAGCATACCCAAAAAATAATGGGAATTCATTAAAAATGTCCAAGCACCCATATTGCTTCCATCTCTAGCTTTAAAATGAAATGCCAGGTTTGTTTCTTACAACCTGCCCCACCCATCTATATTCCCATTTATCAGATCTAATTATAGTAATGATAATAAATAGCGCAAATAAAATTTCCTGCTATTGTTAGTTTACCCTACACCAGAGCAGTCATTTTAGAATTGCATCGCCATAATCACGTGGCACCGTTAGCCCCGAGAAAAGTCTACAAAGACACTGCCTTTGATGAATTTGTCATCCCTGCGGTAAGTTTTACCCTCATTAGGATGTCATCGATTTGTTTTGGCATTAAATAAGACTTCTTATTTCGTTGCAGGAGTCGTTGTTGGTGATGAACCTATACAGTGTGCTTATGGACGAGGATTTTTGGGGGGACCCGCAAAATTTCAGACCCTCGAGGTTCCTGGACGACGAAAATAACATCATTAATGCTGAAAGGGTCATCGTTTTTTCCGCCGGTCAGTATATGTGTAGTCTGGACAAAAAAATGAGTCATCCAATTTCTTCATATTGAAAATTTTGTTTTTAATTCTTTTTAAATTCTTTTCAGGTAAGCGGAACTGTGCCGGAGAAATTACCGCAGAATCCACCATTTTTGCATTTATTACTCAATTGGTGCAGAAGTATGAGTTTTTACCAGCTAAAGGTGGCCAGGTTTTTGTCACTGACCCAATCATGAGTTGGGTTTTATCTCCTGTGAAGTTCGACATAAAAGTTAGAAAGCGACAATAAGATTTACCCCCGAAGGCCGACGCTCAATGCACTTGCAAACAATCTCAAGTAGATGTCACCCCCTAACCTAGAGTTTAAATATTTCAATGGATTTCTAGGATTCTGTTGACTCTCACCAACACCACTTTATGTTTTGTAATTGCGTTGAATCAAGTTATTGTATCAGGTCTAGACATGGTTTTACAATAAACTATATTTCAAATAAATTTAGATATACGAATAACTGAGCCGCCCAATAATTTTCAAGCCTGTATGGTAAGTTGTCTAAGTTTTTCATCTGAATCTAAGGGATTCTACGTCTAGATAAAATTTTCTTGCTAACTTCAGATTTCCTAATCTATCTTAAAGGGAACGGAAATCCGTACAACCGAATGGGCTTTAAAATCCAAAATATTCAAAATCCAATTTAAAAATAAAAGGTTACTTAAAAAAGAATTCACCACGAAATGGTTGAATTTAAAGGAGGTGGAAATCTTTGTTTTTTATTTTCCAGTTGGATTTGCATTTCACCAACAATCAAGTCAATCAAATTGATTGTGCCGGCGCGTCCAATCAATTAACTATTGTGTTGAGAAAACTGATGTTGTAAAAAGCAGGTAATTTTCTCACTATAGAATTGAACCTGGAGTCATTTTATTCCTGGGATCTCTGATCTCGTCAGGAATAACTCCGTATCTGCAGACGGGCCCGTTTCGACCTTGTTGGGTCTCCTCAGTGCAGAGTAACTGGTTTCATGTTGCTAAACCAAAAGCCCGAGTCAAACTAAACTTAATGCAGAAAATAATGAAACTGAGAAACAGTTTGGTTGGGTGCACAGTTTTTGTTATTTTCTGCGTTTAGTTGACAACAATCGTAGTCTGCTAAAACCATTGGCTACTATTATGTAGCAATGCCACAGCCGCAACACCTTGCGAGGATAAAAAAATTGAGAAAACTGGTGGTTCATTCATGTGTAAATCTACCATTGAAAAATATTCATTTAAACTACCTTACTAAAACCGTTGGCCTTGTTGCTGGAAGTCAGTTGAAGTGCATGCTAAAATGACATTTATTAAGAAAATCCTGGTAAATGAGAAAGCTGTGGGTATCAGGCCGAAAGAAAAAAGGCGTGTAGTTGAGTTTTAGCGGTAGCATACGACAAAAAATTACCCATTTAGTTGAGTAATAAAATTCAAGAGTTTTACGATTTCACTATTTCACATTGTCCGGGTCGGATTCTACAAAACCTAGAAAATTTGTTTACTCTCATAATAATACGAATGGTTCTGATACAGTCACATTTATTTGTAGTGTATATTTATGTACCAACTGTATGCTAGTAATGACTTAACATTTATTGTACTTTTAACCTGAATGCAATTACATGCACCTTATTACAGAATATGTAAGAAAAAACGTACATTTTTGTGTAAAGGTCAATTTACTACAGATCACTTTTACCCAAATTACAATCCTAACCATCCTTAAAAAGTATGCCGGAAAAGTTTACCTGGACATTCTAAGCCTAGTACAAACTATGCACTCGTAAGAATTGGTAAACAACTACAGATATAGTATTCATCAACGTCGAGAAACATCAACAAAAAAAGGTTCACACGTTAGAACAAAGCCCATGCTGTTGGCTCGACCTGGCGGCAATTTACCCCAAGGTTTTAATTTATAGCGTCGAATAATATTAACCACAAATAAAAACATTTGATTTCTTCCCAAAGCCTCTCCAATGCATTTCCTTTTCCCAGTGCTAAAAGTCAATACCTTGGAAACTGCATCATTCAATTGACCATCTTCACCCAAAAACCTTTCAGGCTTAAATTCCGTTGGATCCTCCCACACGGAAGGGTCGTGATGGGCGGCGTACAAATTTCCAATGATCATCGTATCCTTTTTAATCAGAAATCCTTGGAACTCTGTGTCTTCTAATGCGGAGTGGAAAATTGCAAGAGGAAGAATCGATGATATTCGTAAAGTTTCATTCAAAATTGCCTCACAATATGGCATTTTACTACGATCACTGATTCTCACCTCCTGATTGCCTGGAATTCGTGCTTGAATCTCCTGAGCTAATTTTTCTTGAATTTCCGGGTATTTCACTAAATAAAAAATTACCCACTCAATCATTGCTGAGGAAGTATCAGCGCCTGCTGATAACAACTCGAACATGGATGTGTGCAACGCAGCTCTGGTAAAAATGTTTGGAGATATTTTCTCTTGGTCCAGAAATTGGTCAATTAAATCTCTTGGATCATCCCCTATGTGAGTTTTTGCATGTGCTTCTACAGTCTTCTGGATGTACTCCTGGACCACCTTAATTACTTTCAGTCGTTTGGTGAAACCCGTTAGATTTGGGAACCAGGACAGAAGCTTGGGCAAAAGTATGGCAAGCGCTAGAAGTGGCGGAGCAGTAGGGATTCTAAGGAAATATTCATGATTATTGCTCACTCACGCTTGTTGTTACTAACCGTGGACTCAATTATATTAATCAGTCCAAATATACAAATTTACTAATCTTAAATTTCTACTTAAATTAACTTTCTATCTTAAATTTTTAAGTAAATTTGGGAAAAAATCACCGTTTTTAATATTTTGTATTATCAAAAAGATGACGCATTAAGACATTTAATTACTAACCCTCATTAATGAAAATGGTTTTAAAAAAAATGACACTTACTCCATGAGATGTTTAGAAAATTGATGAAATTCTTCCTCATCCCGGTCATCCTCTTTCCCCCCGCTAATAACTTCCCAAATGTATTCCATAGTGATAGAGGAAAACACATGATCTACTTCTAATCTCCCACTCAAATGACGCTCAAATATTTCCAACAATTTCGGCACATGCCCTTGAATTTGGGCTTCCATTCTCTCCCCCCCAAATCCAAAATCCTTTAGCTTTCGCTGTGTAAACTGACGTAGCTCCTTGGAAGCTGATCCATCACTCCAAGCTAAACCCGATCGATTCCAAGTTGTTTCGTCCATATATTTTAACCTTGGACGTCCACTAAGACTTGGTAAATTAAACGCTGATTTTATAGACGCTTTAGTGTTGAGTACAACGGCCCTGTAGAAATTTCCATGTTTCAAAACATTTACCCACAAACAAAATTTATTTTAAAAATGAGAAAAATTTCTTACTCACGGATAACTACCAAATTGAACAGAAATTATCGGCCCATACTTCCCAGTCCATTCCATTATTGATTGGTGGGGATAAAAGCCTAGAAAAGGCAAATGACCCAAAATGGGTAATTTCCATGGCCCTAAAATATTTTCTTTTAATTAGCAAGAAAAATCGGACGAGAAAAGAAATTTTCCACTATTTTATTTATAAATGTACCTCCCGGGATATTTGAGGCTTCGGTAGTAAATATCCACAAATATTTGAAGAGCAGTAGGAAAATAGTGAAAAATATCAAAATCTCAGAAATCATAATATTAGCAGAGGAGTATTATCGACAAAACTTTATCCCTGAAAGTTGAGTAGGCTTTCTTTGCCAGGACTATAACCTACTGCGGAGAAGTTTACTCTTTGAGCTACAGTAATAGTCAGTGTGGAAGAGCAAGTTTGAAAATTTTTTGTTATTGGAGAACAGTCTCGGCAATTTTTTTGTTACTAAACCTGTTTGAGAGGCATTATATAAGAATGTTAACTATAGGAGCAGGTTGACGTAGGTTAAGATGGCATATTATATTATCCTAAGTTTTAATGCAATTTTTTTCTGGTATATTTTTATTTATTTTAAAATGAATGCTGTCAATACATATTGTACATGGATTACACACTGCATTGTTGAATCTGCTGATGTGACTCGCGCAGATGGTGCATTCTTTACACATATAACATTATATATGCCTTACCCATACTAATATGTCTCAGCACGAATGTAAAATACTTTGGACAGCGACGGATTGTAAATTAATTTTGAAATAACTCTGCTGTTGAAAATGTGAACAAGTTATGCTGACTCAATTAATAACCAAGCGATATCTCATATTAATGATATTTGATGATTTTATTGTTTATATCACAGTCATGAATTTCTCAAAATTTCAAAATTCGGCAAAACATCATAGCAAAGAGATATGTTTCAAACATGTTTTCAAATCTAAACACTCGACTGGTCATAGAGTGGTGTGACTGACTTTAAATTTTGAACATCCATGAAGTTAATTTTTTTTAAATTTCCTTGCGCCTTGCAGACCTTACTTTTTCATTGACTTATTTTGGAAGGAAACAATTATATAAAATAAAATATAACTGTAAACATTAACAAACATTGATAAAAGTTCAGTTTGCAGTAACCCACTGCATTCTCATAAAACAATGGTAGAAAAAATTTATATGGGTTCTTCAACGATTCCTTGCTGAGCTGTACCTACAGGTTTTACGTTAAATTCTCCCATCTACCCCAAGTCGTGATATTGTCTATTCTTTGATATGAGTTCTTTCGTGTTTTCGTAGATGACTGCTCTGATTCGCTCTGTAGTCGCAATGGCTACATTTATATGGTCTTTCTTCAGTATGAATTCTTAGGTGACGTGGTAGATTGCCCGCATTAGCTGTATTGTAGTTGCAGTGGTCACATTTATAAGGTTTGTCTCCAGTATGTGTGCTTTCGTGTTGTCGTATAAGCTTGCTTTGAACAGCTCTGTAGTCGCAATGGCCACATTTGTATGGTTTTTCTCCTGTGTGAGTTCTAACATGACGTAATAGATTGCTCACGTTAGCTGAATTGTAGTCGCAGTGACGACATTTAAATTGTTTTTCTCCCGTATGGCTCCTTTCATGTTTTTGTAGGTTGGGCCGTGTTGAGTAATTATAGTACTCTTTCTGTGATTTGTACAGCTTTCTATCTGACCACTCTGGCTCGTTCGTTTCCTCATTATGTGCAGCTTCTAATTTTATAACTTGTGGAAGCTTTTGCTCAGTTTTAATAGAAGGTTTATTCCTGGGCTTCTTTAAAAAACTCTTTTCCCACGTGTGATCAGCGTTATTGCTGCTTTCACTGTCAGGAAAGAAGTGACCATGTTCTGCAAGGATTCCAATGGGGTTTAGTATATCAGGTAATTGCTTGATTTGACATGTTTAGTTGGTCACTTACCCAAAGCTGTAGGTTCACTTTCACGCCTTCGCTTGGTTCTCTTTGTATTTTCCATACAATTCCAGGGATTTTGAGAAGATATTGGGTCCGTATTTGCAGAATTTAGAAGCCATTCCTCTACAGCTTTCTTCTTATTTTCATTATTCGCGTTCAAAATGTTTTGGATGATGTCAATAAGGGTACAGGTTAATTTGCTCCCTTTTCTCTCTGGAAGAGAAGGCTGATTCGTATCCGAATTTCGATCCATCTTTCCCGGACTTGAAGGCAGGCACGACGAAATCCTCTTATATATCCATGAATAAAACTGTTACAAAAATATTTCAACTGGTCTTCTGAAAATTAATCTACTTGGCACGGTATAATCAATAGTGGCTGATTTGATTCCTTCGTAGCGAACTGGCATTCAATTCATTAGAAATTACTTTCTTTACTTTAGCAGGAACTTGTGTACTGAAACTTTACTTACTTTTTCATCCGGTTTTGCAGCGTCTTTGGAAGAAAGTTAGAAAAATTCTTGGCAAACTTGTATGCTGTCGCTATGCAGGAACGGTATGAGTTAGAATTATCGAAAGTGTAGCATACGAAATGCTTTCGGAGCCGCAAAATAGGATTAACATCTAATGTAGAATAACTTATGTGATCAAAAAAGGTAGCACCATTAAATATTTTCGTGCTTTTGTATAAGTGTCTCATCACGTCAAAGAAGAAACAGCGTTTGGGTTTGTGAAGACGGTTTACCTATTATTCTGGTTGCTCATTTGGCCGGAGGCAATTCATTTACGTTTTGTAAAATTGAGGCTATTTTTGTTCCCTCTTTTTCATGGTTAATGTACAAGCTATATGTACATTCATTTAAAGTTGAATGTGTAAAATATAGCTCCATTGACAGTTCATTTATGTAAGTAATATTGTTAGTTTGAATATTAAGCGTATGTAATGTAAGGAAACAATCAGTTTTTCCGTAGGCGCAATCTCCTGTACCTTGGGTATAATTTCAGAAGCTGAGTAATTTTGCATATTTAATTTGTGAAATACACACTTAAAAAATAAATGTATTAAACGATGGTACATAGTTTACAAGATAAGGGGAAGTCGAATAATGTTGAGGCCTGTGAATACTACATATTGTATGTATATTTTGAGAGGACATGTTAAACTTTTGTCCTGTTTTCTTCTTTCGTAGGAAATATATACTGACAGTGAAGCTACTTTATCTTTAATAGGGACTGATGCTAGGTGTTGAGCCTTCTATCATATTGCTCTGCATTTAGGGCTTCAACAGATACATTCGAGCAAATTCTAATTTCTAAAATTTGACCAGTAGTGTCTGCTTGCTTAATTTTTGCGATCTTGGTTCTTTTATTATGCTTGTATAAACATATGGACATATATATGTACTTCATAATCGCATGTTCGTCTCAGCTTAGTCGTCCTCGTAGATTCGCATAGATCTATACCCTCGCATTTATTTTTATGAAACAGCATCAACGTCAAGGTCAAAACGGTGGAGATGTTAAAAATACTAATTTAGCAAGGGATAACACAACCCCAGTCCAAAGTTGCGTGTGTGAATGCAGAAAATACATAAATGACGTCGACATGTATGTAGGTGGGAAGACTGTCAAAGAGTCACGGAAATTTTTAAATAGACTCATCACTGTAAACTACGGGGTTAAATAAGGTTGATGGAGTTAGCTGACGCCACCTTACGCGAAAGCCTTAAATTATCGAGGAGCGATTGTAATGTGTTTTTAGGATTCCTGAGCAGGATGTATATTAAAATCATGCAGTGAGACAATAACTGGTGAACTCTTAATTATTCTATTATTTTCCGGGTCCCTATACTCCGTCGATTTCAGAATATTTTGCCTACAATTAAATGCAATTTGGTTATTTGCACAGAATTTTAATAGCTAATATTTCCGACACTAGAAGTAAACAGAGCTATGTACATTTGTTGTATATAAAAACGACCAAATTAAGTTTCCTTCTAGGAAATTTTAACCCTACCTATGATTTATTTGGTTCCTGAAATTTTTAGTTATCATTATATAAATGGGTCTCACAAACTTTTTCCCTCATTCAGCTCTGTTTGTTTCCTGTAGGAAATTCTCAATTTTCAAAATAAACATATTTGCGTGATGTGGATCTATTTAAATTCGAGCTCAGCACATTTCCTGAAAGCAAAGAATTGAGACAATTACTTTTGAACCATAATTTGTTGTTTTTGAGTTGAGATTCGAAGTTGACAACAAACGAATTATTCAATTTCCTAAACCAGTAATTTCTAAAATAACAAACATAAATCAAGCTGAAGTGTGATAAATTGATTTTACATAGATATTTGCACAAACAGAATTTTTACACTGCCATCCCGGGAATGTAAGCTCATGGGTTCCTTTTTATTTTGTTTAGGAATTTTCGGTATTTATGAATCAGCTCAGTTAAAATTCTAGCTCGCTGGCGATTTTTTTAATACTGAAATTTGACATTAACTTAAATTGTGCATTCGGAGCTTCAAATTTAGGTAATATAGCAACTCGATCAGCTTCAAATTGTACACTTATATCTGGGTCATATGAGAACTAGTGGGTGCAATTTAAGATTTAATTCTCAATTTTCTACCACGTAAGGCAAAAACGGTTGTGTGGTTTTCTGAATTATATTTTTCCTTCTCAAATCGGTGCCACCTGCCACCTCATAATTGATGTCTATTTTCCACTTAAGTTCGACGTCATGTGTGTAGTTTTGTTGATAACAAAATTAAATAGCATTTTACTCTATTTTAGCACTATTTAAGGATTATTTGATTTCAGATTTTTCATACTTCGGATTTTATAAATAGTTCCCAATACTATTGTATTTTTCCAAATTGACTTCCTCGTTGTTTCTCTCTGAAAAAATAACCTCCACGTTCTAAGGAAGCATTCGTTGTTTGTGTGATATGATAGATATCTTAAAAACCGTTCTCAATACGTTTCCTTACCATTAAAAATTGAGACAATATATACCTTGTGAACTAATTTGCTGGTTAAAGCTCTAAAATAGCCTCACACTAGCGTAGGTTCCGAAATAATGGGTACAAATCATGCGGCAGTGCGGAAAGAAAAATTGTCTTTTACGTAAATATTCACAAAGAAATTTAAGTTCCACAGCTCCTTACAGTGAAGGTGCACTAATGGATTGGTAGAAAGAGACTAAAGAAGAACGTTCTCAAAACTCTAGAAGATCCATGACGCTAAAGTTTGGGCATTTTGTTTCAATGAAAACGTCTGAAGATTTTAAAGTTTCAAAAATGGAAGAATATTTCAAATTTATCGAATTTTTTTCCAAATGTCATTTATTTCCTTTCACCGTACAATACAAAGGGGAGTGGATTGCTTCCTTAAGCCAAGGACCTAAACTGCAAGAGTATCTATGGCTCCTATCATACTCCTACAAAATACTGCGTCTCCTCTTAAGCTTGTATTTTCTTATACCACTGTCGTCAGGAGTGGGTCAAACTGTCACTATATTTGACCTTTCCCTTCACCTCGTCTTCATATTTGCAATTTTTTTAGTAGTTTTAATTGAAACATTCCTCTGTATAAAAAATCCAGCAATCACCATTACCATTTTCAACTTCATATTCAGGGAAAACAACGAATTCGGTGAGGATCAAATCATCCATAAAAGTGTATTTTTCGATGACGCACAGTGGTCCGTCTGACCTCCAGATGACAACTTCATGTTTCACCTAAAATCGAAGTATTGAATTAAATGTGTTTAAAATTTTATTTTCAAGCATCATTATCAGATGCATCATTTTGTAAAATTTAAATGCCCTATCTTTATCATTGCGCTTACAGCTGGGCCATACGTACATTTCCTGACAATATGTTTAAATGGGAGAGGACCTTTCCAACACCTTCTTGTGTTAAGAAGTGTTTGGGTGCAGGGCAACATCAAAAATTGAAATAAGTCCAAAAAATGATGTAGATTTTTATTAGGGGGCTAAGAATTTCATAATTTGAATTTCTAATGCTGAAAAATGTAGACAAACACACACTGTTTTATCTCCGTTTAAATCCATGTTATAAAAGCCAATAGCATGGTCCATTAAAACTCATGCAGTCGAGATAAGTGAAAATAACTTTAAATAATATTAAGCTATGTTAGCACTAGTATGCGCAACGGGTTTGGGTGCAACCCGGGTTTTGGGTACGGGAACGGGTTTGGGTCTGGTTCCGGTACCACCATTTTTGAGACGCGGTAATGTCGGATTGGGATCGAGTTCCATGAAATTTGGAACCCCAAACGCGGGAACAGAAATAATTGGGAACGGGTATGCTAATGCTGGTCCCAATAAAGAAACCCACCGGGATCGGGTTCTAAGGATATGAAGCATCCACGACTTTTGGAGCACATTATTATCGTTTTTATCACCTTTTACATTTTTAATTGGATTAAATGAAAGAACAAAACTTATGTATTTTTTTTCAAGCAAGATGGGGATCGGGCTTGTTGATCCCATCAATGATATCCCGTTGGGAACGGGTCTTGATAAGTTGATAAGAAAAAAACGGGACTCGGGTACAGCAACACAAAAACGAAAATTTTGGGTCCAAACTGGGAACGGGTGCTGCGGTAAATAATTTTAGTCGGGTTTCGGTAGGTCGGGAACAGTTCCTCAGAAGTTGTTCCCGTTGCGCACACATATTTTCGAAAAATTAACTTAAACCGGTTCAATTCCATGAGCCAAATTTGGCCTTTTTTGGACGGCTTTTAGGGAAAACTAGTTACTAAAATTATTTTAAACGAAAAAGGCCAAATTTGGATCGTGGAATTGAACCGGTTTAAATTAATTTTTAAAAAAAATGTGTTCTAACATAGCTTAATATAAAGAGTAAGTCCACGGGGAATATGTAAGCCCGAAACATCATATTTTTTTAATTAGTCAATTTCTGCAAAATTAAGGTGTACTGGATGACATAAACAACGGCGTTGGAATTTTTGTAATTGGTTAAGCGGTTACGGAATAGGCCAAAATCGTCATTTTTTGTATTTAAGTCTGTATCTCCCGAACGAATGGGGCGATTTGACTCATTTTTGAACCTATATGTTTAGATAGAAAACCTGCACTAAAAAACATGTTTCTAAACATATAGGTTCAAAAATGAGTCAAATCACCCCATTGGTTTAGGAGATACAGACTTAAAAGCAAAAAATGACGTTTTCGGCCATAATTCCGTAACCGCTTAACCTATTACCAAAATTCCAACGCCGTTACTTATGCCACCCAGCACATGCTAATTTTGCAGAAAATAACTAATTTAAAAAAGTATGATGTTTTATGCTTACATATACCCCATGAACTTACTCAAAGTTATTTTCATTTATCTCGACTGCATGAGTTTTAATGGCAATTGGCTATTATAACATGGATTTCAACGGTGCACAACGGTCAGTTTGCCCATTTCCGCGGCCATTCATATTTTGTCTAAAAATGAAGTGTCATTGTGGGTCAAGCTGAATTTTTTCCCTGAAATCTTATGTTAAAATGCAACTTTTGGCCAAAAATTTTCATCCTATGTTCACCATAGGAGCGGGGGTGGCCGCAGATGTGGAATCTTTTAACGTTGTGTGAACGGGGAACGGCAGTATTTCACTCCTACAGAGGTAAGGAGTTAGTGATACTAACCCTTTGGTAAAAATTGAATTTTGTAGCAAAAATAATGTAGATTTTTTTGACATAGCGATTTTTTGTTACCATAATGTAAACCATATGAAATGGTTTCCTGAAAATTACGGAACTTTGGTAGGTTGCAAAATTGACTACACTCAACATAGGGGCATGAATTTGAAAGATTCTGATAGATTAGGTTTTTACCTTTCAGAATTGTATCCACACGAATGTTTACTATCACGTGGGCCGAAGATATAGGGGGCTGAGTATGAGCTATTGGGGGTACAAAAACGCAAGACTGGGGCACCTGTACGGGCCCTGAATATACTCAAATTAAGGGACAATTTGCAACCTACCAAAGTTCCTTAATTTTCAGGAAACCATTTCATATGGTTTACATTATGGTAACAAAAAATCGCTATGTCAAAAAAATCTACATTATTTTTGCTACAAAATTCAATTTTTACCAAAGGG
>JAQFXU010003143.1:0-17380 GCA_034693705.1 Spatulosminthurus flaviceps | reverse complement strand
TTTAATTTCCATTTACTTTTTAACAATGTTTGTGAACACGTTTTTATATTGGCATTATATAATTATGTAATTGTTTCGTGGTTGAAGAACAGATCAAAAGGATTCCAATTTAATCATTATAGAAAATACTTTCTCCAGTTTCTTCGCTTTTGAGGGTCTTCTACCTTTGAAATAATTATTTCACAATTCCAACTCATTTCCTTTGAAATTCAAATGTTTCTTACACACTCTTGGCTTATACTAAATATAAATATGCTGTCTTCCTTCTCCTGGAGTTAATTCAAAAACTTTTGAGCAATAAATTATGCATAAAAATTATAATTCACAATATTTTTTCATAAGGCTATGTCCACGCTGCGCTGTGAATAGACGGATGAAGACAGGAAATTTGAAATTTTCTGAAATGAAAAGAAAAAGTTACAAGATTCCGTTGATTATTGTTACTTTTCTTGGAATTTTGCTCCTTCCTTTATAAGGAGCGCAACAACCAAGCTGCTTCTTAACACATGCTCAATTCCATTACAAGAAGAAAATTTGATAAAAAAATTGAGAAAATACGATCCCTCCTTCCATTCCTTCCTAGTCATCCCATAAGCAACGTTCTCTATGTATGTATCCGTCGAGATAGGCGTTTTCAAGGGAAAAAGTTGATGATTGTAAAAAAAGAAAGGCGTTCAATGGTAAACAAAGTATTTTCCCTCGGGGCCTTTCTCTTTACTTATGTTACCATCTCGATTGACTTTCTCCATCCTTGTTATTTTTGTCTGGTATAAGTCTTGAGGCTTATTAAAAGTCTCGCATCTCCCTTATCATCTACGAACCACCATCCCATGCTTATTATTTCTCTCAACCATCATCATCATATCCACCCTCTGTTCGTTCCATTGCCCAAAGAAACCATTGGCTTCAAACCACACCACGTAAGTAAATATAGTCATTTGCAAAAAATAACCCTTTCTCCAGATCCTTCTCCTTTCCCAACTCTCACTCTCTCCCCTCCTCTAATCATTCCTAAATTACACTCTACATAACCACCAACTCCAATCATGAAGAATAAGGATCGGAGAGTCTTTCCCTTTATATTTCGGGAGTTTGAGAGCTTTGCCTAATTTCCCATTAATATATCAACAAAAGGTATTAATAAACAGCATCTTTCTACATCCTGAGACAGTAACTGTACTATTTATGTCTTTATTTGTGCCTGGGAAATGTTAATTATCCTGGAATTAATAAAACTTTCCCCTTTCCTTTCCCTCTCTCTCTCTCTTCATTCCTTCACAAGCTTTCCGCTTAAGTTACTTTCAAATGAGAAAGAATAAAAATATGTTTTCCTCCCGCGAATAATATTTTCCAAAGGTCTAGAGAATGTTCCACGAGGGAGGAAACGCACATTAGAAAGTATTCCTTCTCCTCCTAAAATTCATTGCTCAGAGCCTTTCATTGTCAAGGATTTCGGGGGAAATGGGGAAAGGAAAGCAACTGTGGAGAATGTCCTGGTGATATTTAGAGAGAGATGTGTGTGATTTCAATGCAGAATGCAACGCGTCTGAGAGCCCCCTGATGCTATTATTTCAATCTGACGAAGCGACAGAATAGAAACTAAATGCAGCTTTCTACCAACACTAAACTACTAAGAGACAACAATTTTCACATGTGTATACTTTCGCTCTACCCTCACAAAGCTATATCCATCCCTATGGAATGAAGAAACCACAGAAACCATGGTGAAGACATTCGTAGACTTTCCCTCTCCCGTAAAACAACAACTTTACTCTCCACAATAGTTTCACATACTATACAATACTCTAGATATAGAGCCTAAAGTAAAAAAAAAATGCTTCATAAAAACCTATTACTCACATGCTTAAATACGTAAGCTATATCTATGTAATATAAAAAGGGTATCTGACAAAAGTAAGAAATTTTCTTGCACGAGGTGAACGAGGGGAAGTCTTAATTTAATATCTAGAACTTCCCACAGAAAAAAAACTTAAGGGGAGAAAGCATCAACTTTCTCCGGTGGTTGAAGAAAGGAAAAACTTGAAACGATATATACTCTTTACATCTTGAATTCCAGGGATAGTTGGAAGAAATATCGATTGAGAAGAAGAGAAAAAAGGAAAATTAAATGAAGCTTGAGAAAGAAAGTACTTTGTGAAAATGATAGTCACCTTAGAGGGGCTATAGAAATTTCCCAAGCCTATGAGCATACTATAGATATACGTGAAATATATTATGTATGTGTGTGTGTGTGTGTTGGGTAATAAAACTTAGCAAATGACATGATGATAAGTGTGCTAACATGTAAACTGTGTAAATGTAAATTCCGAGGGAAAACATACCTTGATAAGAATATGGAGAGAAAGTATAGAAAGGGAACAAGAATTGTACCATTGCAATTTGGAATCTGCATGGAACGACAAAAGTTTGGGGGGTTCGTTCAAGTCCATGAACAAATAAGATTGTCAGCCATTTATGAAATGAGAAAGCTTCACAACAACTTTCACTGCTGTCGGAATGCTCCTTTCTCTATTTGTGTATATAAATGCATGTGTTGGAAGCTCAACAAGGTAATTTGGATGCAATGCTTGGAAGAGAAAGAAATCCTATGGAAGTACTAGCAAAAGATAAATTGTCTTCCGCTTCAAGACTACCATAGTAGCATTTTCATTTCATTTCAAGACATATCATTAGGCACATATCTTCCTTATATGATTGTGCCCTAACACATGTAGGGAGAAAGAGAAAGTTCCATTAAATTCATATACGTGGGCGTAGATATGCACGTACATTTACAGTAGTAAAAGGTTTGTAAGTGAAAGTGCATAGCATTCTTCTTTCAACTTTTCTCCTCCTCTGTATATCCTTCCTCGAAAACAAGTACATTTAGGCACAGGAGAGTAAACTTAAGTAGGATGAGAGAGAGAGAGAGAGAGGAAGGAAAGGGAGACAAAAATAAAAGGAAAAAAAGGGTGGCAGAAGCAGATGTGCAGGATTTGCATTTGCATTTCTCCTTAAATTTATATACTAGTGCATAAAACTGCTCTTTCTCTTCTACTCGTTCCTTTCTTTTGTCTGGGGTTTTAGTTGAAAACAATTATTTTCTTTTTCTTTCCTCGACCTTCATCTCCATTTGTAATTTTCTTTTTATTCTCAAATTCCTTTCTCCAAGTAATTATTATTATACGTGCAAATAAAGCGGTGGCCACCAATCTCTCACAAATTAACGCAAGGTTTCATTTGTTATTTCAATGAGCACAGTTGTTGGAATATTTGCATTGTTTTTTGTAATTTGCATAGAAAGCTCGACACATCCCATCTTTTAATTATGCCTCTTTTCTAATTTTCACCTTCCATATTACTCCAGTTGAGAATTATGGCTGTTGTTCCCATTGTGCGATGTTTATTCAGGAGGTGCTGGGACTCCTTTTTTGGTGAGCCAGATGGGGAAAATATACAAATGGATGTGGAGGTTGGAGGAGGTTTTTGTGGCTGCTGCTTATTTTAAATGTATGGGCAATGTTTGGTGAATTGACCTTCGGCTTGTTGAAGTTACTATAAATCGGGAACGATATTGCTACAAGAAACAGCTGCATTGCTCCGAATATAAATTGTATGGGTTTTTTTTAAATATAAGAGTGCAGATGTTAGGGGAAATTTTACTTTTTTCCCTTCTGCGGATGATTAAAAATCCATGTTGGAAATCTTATGGGGCAGAGTTTAGATGCTAATAAAATAATAGAGCGTGCTTGTGGAGGAGGGTTTATGGAAGGTGAAAAGTATGCAGTTGTGCTTGTAAACATGGAAGAAAGTAATGGTAAAGGTATGGTAGAGGCGAGGAAAAAATCATTTGTTTACCTTAGTAACGGTGTGTAGTAGAGGGGAAAGGTGTGTTTGTTTCGTCCCAAAATCGACATTTCCTTTAGTAGAAGGAGCCATTTTTGGCATGTGTGGGAAAATCTGCAGGAAGAACATGGAAATTTGCAATTATGTCAAGAATTTACGGGGCTTTATATGGAGAAAGTAAAAGTTTGATGATAAGAGAAATGTTTTGAATCCTCGGCTGAATTTTCTTCTCAGAAAAGGATATGGAAAGGGAAGGGAGGGAAAAGGTATATTATTTTGGAATTCGCAAATGAAAACATCGTAAACTGAGGAAAAGTTAATGGAAGAATGTTGGTTTTCCAGCCTTTTCTTACGTACATATTTCTATCCGGAGGATAGGCTTAGAGTATTCAGGTATGTCACTATTATAAGCTTGGGAATAAATACGAGCCTGGTGCATGTAGCAATTTACAGTCGAATTACGCATACTTTTCTCATTTTCTTCTTGGGTATTACCCTCATTGGACCTTATCTTTCACAGGGAGGGTAGGAGCGAAAGACATGGAGAGAAATATAGAGGAGAGAGAGAGCGAAAACGTATGAAAACTTACAAGTTCAAAGCAACATATGAAAGCCACAGGGATTTACTCCACATAGTTTATAGTTACGTTTCAGACTTCCAACAACCCACCTTTTCCCCCTCACCTTGGCAACTCAATTGACTTGGTTGGATAGTGTATAATACGCTATTTCCTTTCTCTATACATAGGTATACAAGAGTAGCCATATAGAGGACAGCCAACCAAAGCTTGGGATTTCTCCTCTATTATATATGAGGGTTAAGGGAAATACGTTTTTCCAATTCTTATTTTTACCTTCCCTTTTATTCCCTTTTCTGAATCACTTGAACTCATTGTTAGGTCTGGTGAGGATTGCCGCTATTTTTTCTATTATGTAAGTTCAAAAAAGCTTTTTTTTAATGCTTTCCTAAGGATTTTAAAATTTTCCGCCATAGCAATTTTTTAATAGTATAGGGATAAATCGTAGATAAAATTTTATAGGAGAAAGTGTAGCAAACAGTATACGACAAATTTTAAACAGAGTAGGAGAAAATATTGGAGGAAGTATAGGAGAAAGTATAGGAGAAAGTATAGGAGAAAGTATAGGAGAAAGTATAGGGGAAACTATAGGAGAAAGCATATGTGAAATAATGACAAAAGTATTGGGGAAAGTACAGGTGAAATAATAGTGGAAAGAGTGTAGGAGTAAGTAAAGAAGAAACACAAGGAGAAAGCACAAAAGAAAGCAAGGATAAAAAAATTCAATATAAATATCCACATGTATTCAAAATTGAAAATGGATTAGACGGTTAAAATTTTAAATGAAAAATAAATAGCATGATAAGGAGAGCAAACATCCTGAAGCTGTGCAGCAAACGAAATTGCCCAAAGTAAGGATCCATTGTAAAACGTGACTAAAGAAATTGACTGTCTTTCCGATAAAGACGAGTTTTGGAGTGGAACGTGTCTTTTAAACTCATTGTATGTATCTAGAATCTGGTAAATTGTCGAATTAATACAAACTGGGTTTATGCAGATTTCTCTTCAAATCCCATCCTAAGCTTCGGTTTTAGGATTTCGTTTGCCTTTTCTTTCTTTCTTTCTCTCTCTCTCTTTCTTTCTTTCTTTCTCCATAGATTTATATACTTGATAAGTCTAAGCTTTATAAATTTTTCAGAAAAACTTATACCTAAAGAAACTCTATTGGTTTCTCATACTTGCAGTATATATGCTCCTAAAACCTTGCATGGTTTCCAATGGGAAACAGGTTCAGTTTTCTATAGAACTTGGTTTAATATAGTCGAAGGGCTAGAATCCCCAAATCCGTCTCGGTTTCACAATTTAAATGCAGGTTTTTGGGGTTTGCATAGAAAATCCTTTCATGGTTCCCTGACTGGCTGAATGTGGCAGGTAAGACTTGCTTTGTAAAAGAGAATCTCAACGTTGGACTATATTGTTTGTGAACATGTGTGTGTGTGTGCTGTGTGCTGATGTAGTAGGAAGGTGTACCCTATTACAGAAGCAAGAGAAAGTCGAGTCATGTATAATAATCTGACATGGTTTCCCTTTTCTGTGGTCACTCCATCATTGTGGTGGGAAAGACAAGGACAAAAATACATGGAGGTAAACTATAATACAAATTCTCTTCCTCCTCTACAACTTTCTACTATATATTCCCCTTGTATTGTTTGCTTCTCAATTTTTCCTTAAAATAGATTTCACTCTGCTTACGTCTCTCCAAAGGTGACTCCTACTTAAGTTACATCCTTTTGGCTCTTTAAAAAGTCATCAAGTTTTCCATGCTTCATGAGCTTATAATGTTATACAAGAGGAGGTTGTCGGGGAGAAAGTAGTGTAAACATGGCTAGGACGTGTTGGCGACAAAAACAATCTCAAATAAAACAACAACTTATCCCATTCCATGCACTCAATAATGACCGTCCCGTGTTCATAATAATATTATGGGGAAAGGAATTTAAATGATGAAAATTACAAAGAACCCAATGATTTCCGTACTTTCAACATAATTTCTTATTTACCACAAGAGTATTATATTCCATTTAAGCTCACTTCCAGGTCCTCGTTACTGACCTACTATTACATATTGAACCAGCATAAATGAAATTGCAATTAAACTTAAACTCAGCACGTACGTAATTTCACTCCACTTTGAAGTTTCTACTCGGACGGAATATAAAAATAGAAAGGGAAATGGTGAAAACCGCTAATTTAAAAATTTACTTTACTATATAAAGCTTGCCCACAAGCAAAAACTGAAAGTTGTTATTTATATGCCTTCGTTAAATTAAATTAAAAGGCCCGAAGCGCAAACAAATAAATACCAAAAGAATAGACACTCGTAAACTAAATTTAAATTCCAATTTTCAAAGCACAGCAGGTAATATTACAGTCAAATTACCCACTAAAAATATCAATGAATAAAAAGGTCAAATGAGTAAATTACAGTTTGACAGTTAAGTTATTTATGCTTTTGAAAAATTATTTGTTTTTCCATTATTACAACCGCTTAATTTGATGTTGGTAGAGTGAGAAAAACATGAATGTAGTTAATTTAGGGGAATAAGTTGTTATTTACTAGACCTCAAGTAGTATTTACGTAGGTTGACGTAGAAGATTATAGTTGTGGTATTTACCAAATTATGCAAATACCCCCGTCATTTGCCTAATGGATTGTACCCCACTGCACTAGCTGGAGAGGCTTAGTCTAAAATTAAAGCAGAGTTTAATTTACTCCTTTACTCTTAGAATAAATATTCCGTTTCCAGGTTCCAGTGAGTACTAACAATAAGCATGTACAATAAATTCAAACTGAGGTAAAAATTATCCTGAAAATTTCACTTGAGAATCCTAGAGGGGTTTTCCGAAAAAAATGCAATTCTCAACGCTACATAGTCATATGTCTAGACTGAAATTTAATATTAAAAGGGTTACTACTGCTAAATCATGCTTATGACTACTATCTTTCTCCCTTCTCGTAGATGTATACTATACTACTGTAGCCTCGTGGAATACACAAGTTGTTGTGAAAGTCTACACCTTTTCCCTTCTCCGTACATTTCGCTTCTGACAATCAATAGAATACAATGTGAAACCAGCAAGGCACGGAAAGTCTGGGAGACTGGAAGAGAGCGAGAGAGAGAGAGAGAGAGAAAGGACAAGGGGGAACTTTGTTTTATATCGATTGGATCGATTCTCGTCCATTCTATTACTAACATGCTGTAGGAGTGTAGTGTAGCAGGACGTAGGAAAGGCCTGTGTTATGCTACCCCCTTCAAGAAGAGAGTCAGACTCCAGCTGTGTTTTCACTCGCAATGCAACTTTTCTTTCTCATACAGGACGAGGAAGGAGAAGCATGTCAACGACGGTCACATAAAAGCAGAGTCTGTTCTACGTTCCCAAGCTAGTAAAAAGCAGCACTTTGTCTTTATTGTTGAGTACAAGCGGGAAAATTCGGAAGGAGGTATGGTAAAAAAAGAAAAAGAAGAAAGAGAAAGGAAAAGTGGGTGCATATTTGCATATGACAAGCACCAGGCTCTCACTCAAAATCTAACCCTTTTTCTAATAAAAACTTGTTTCATACTCTTTTGTCATCCTCATCCCCTCCTTTCTTCTTCTTCTTCCTCTTCATTTTTCACTAACACACCCAAATTCTTCCGTGCATAAATTGAGGAATCTCCCTAATAATATAAATTCCTAATTTGAAAAAATTCAACCCACTTTCACTCTCTAGTTTCTCCAATAATCAAGAATTGATTTTTTTTCTTTTTTCTTCTTCTCCTTGAGCTTATATTAAAATCCTGATTGGAACTTGCCTTTAAACAATGCTTAGACGTAAGAAATAAGATTCCTTTATATGAAAGAAAAGTTTGTATATACATGATTGGAGATAGTTCCATACATAATGCAAAACATGGAGTGTAAGTATGGGGAGCATCATCTTCCAAATGACTTACGTGCTTTTGAGAAAGCAGACTCTCATAAAAAAATGTTCTATAAGGGTGATTGTCATGTAGAATACGGTTAAATACAGGTGTATATGTAGATATCGTATATCTTCACACATAAAGGATGATGAGGAAATTTGAGAGGAAATATTTGAAATTCCTTGCTTTTTTCTCTCTTGAAATGGTTAGGTGAAAAGAAAAGAACATGTATGACAGTTCCGTGTATGGTAGTTTTATAGTGAGAAAGAACGGGGCTGAGAGAGCGGTATTAACGCATGCAAATGGTATTCGTAGATGCATTATTCTTTATTATGATTCTCGATTATGAATGTGAATCATGATGAGATGGGCTGCTCTTGTACGCTATAGTATACAGCTAATGCACAAGTTTTCCTCATGCTTTTTCTCACTGGGGAAAAAAGTATTATTGGCAACACGTGCTGAATAAAGTTTCTGGGTAATTGTAGATGTACATGTTTTTTTCTCTCTAACTCCTGCTTTCTCCTCACAGTGTGTAGTACTTTCATATAAATTTGTATGTATATGTATTTAGTACACACGTACATTAATAGTAGTGATTAGAGACGAGTACCATGTGAAAGATACACAAGAGGAACATCACATCGCATGACAAGTAAAGATTAGCAAGGCAGTTAATTTCAATCACCATGTCCAAGTATATTGACGTATGAATCTAATTCTTTAGACTTTCACCACCACCACCACCAAAATTTTTCCCTATAAAGAATTTTCTCTTGGCGAAAGTGTTGTTCGTCCCGTGAAACTGTGTTAAATTGGATGAATATAACATAGAATAGCAAATTTTTCCCAGCTAGATTTTTACATTCAAAGCTTAATGTTCAACTTCCTTTGCCGTGCATCGTAATTACGATGATATGTAAAGGGTGTTAAGTATTTTTGGAATAGGGTGAGGCATTGTTTTTCCAATCTGGAGAAGGAATTTGAAGAAAAAAGGAATTTGAAACGTGTGTATGGAGAGATATGCAGCCATAAAATATATAGGAGCACAAATCCCTTCTAACTAACGGTTATGGAGGGAGGTTTGTGCATGCTCCCTAGACTTTCCTAATGCTATAGATATAGGAGGAGTGTTTATGTAAGAGAAAATAGATGTTGTTTCCATGATTTGCCTACGCTTTGGAGCAGCCTTAAATTTTTTTACGATGTGAGCCAAGATGTAAAGGAAAATGATGGTAATGGGTCCAGTTTACCCTTTGGTTGATGCCAAGCTCGGCTCTCTATATGCCTCTGCCGTTTATTAAGTTTATTTTATCATCAATGAGGATACGGGAAAGTATAAACGGATGTCTATTACATGAGCAAAACTCTTGTAAGGATTTTGTCTGCCTATGTACTACTTGAGTGAGGGTTGAAAGTTTCCTCAATCTTTTAGTACACTCGTTTAATGCAGATGGGAAAGAATTGGTTATGTGAGAGTAGGATGGGGAAGGTTGGATTCGAAGCTTCTGTTCCCTTTAAGGATGTTGTTCCTTTCTGGAATTCAATTAGGGCTGGGTTGGGTTCAAGTACTCCATTAGGCGGAAGTATAGCAAGTTTTTTCTAACCAAATTTAAGTAAGGTTGGGAACGTAGATGCACCTGGGTTCAAACGCTACCTCATAGGGTTTTGACCATCTTATCGTGTTTTGGGGTGCTCCTGGTGCGGGAGTGGTACGGAGAAGAAGTGCTAATGGAAAAAACGCATTCAATGTTAATTTTGACATCCGCGTTCGTTCCTCTTGCTTTTATTCATGGCTTTGGTTTCACTGCTAGTCTACAGCTTGTACTATTATCATTGGTATGATGTAAGTAGGAAGGACAGAGGAACAGACTTGGAGCATGCAATGTCTTGGCCGTGGACTTCCCAATGTGTCTTCCCCGGCTTATATACAGTAGAACGTATCTATATAGAGTGGCTAGAAGAAAAGTGCAATAGCCTCTTTTGTCAAGTAATTCCAAAGCTTTTTAAGGTTCTTGTTGACATTAATGTCTTCATAAATTCCGCTCTACTAAAGTCTCTGTGGAAATGCATTCTATCAGGCATGGCCTCCTCCTATCTTCCCACTTTCCACCACCTAATCCTTCCTTCCACAGATTTCTTCTGCCTTTTTGGTATTTCCATTTGAGATGCAGGTCATGAAGATAAATTCACGCAGCTATAAGGCTAAAATCATTTTCAACTTATATGATTAGATTCCAAAAGCTTTTCACAATTCCGCCCTGATTCATAATTAGAGAGAGAGAGAGGACGTACATAGCTAAAATTCCATACATAGCTTAAGTTTCCTATGTAATTTGTGACGAAGCCATGTAGTTTGAGCATCTTGAGCATCTTAAGGATAGCATCGCTCCTATACTTCAATTCCAACACCATATCTTACGTATGGAAGATTTACACATGAATTATTATAACTGTTATGATCATGTGCACTGAAAGGAGCATCGTCAGGTGAGAATCCTTGAGACGTGTCTGCGGTTCAGGAAATCACGGTTGAATTCCAAATGCATTAACAGCCTAGACATAACAAGCTGGAATCAAGGACATTCTAGGAATTGTCCGAATTTGAAATTAAATATGAACGAGTGTGTTTTAGTTTGGTTGGTCCTTTCTGTTGAGCTGACAGGAGGAAATTCCTAAGTATCAAAGATTGTCACCATTTGTTGACAATGAGAGGGAAGGACATTAGGTACAGGCACAACATACGTAGGAAAATATCCAATTACGACCTTATACTTTCACCAATGACTGTCATTTTATATCTAATTATGGGCGACGTATAAAGTCATTCAAAATAAAGACCTTACTTTGAGCAGTAGTAGTAGAACTTTAATTCTTATTTAAATCTAATTATGCTTGTGAATGGACTGGACAAAAACGTGGGTACTTTCATCGCTAAAGGCTATTGAGAAATTTTAAGATTAAAGGAGATGGAACCAGCAACAACTATAGATTGTTTTTACGTATAATTTCCGTACCCCTTCTATACGAACAAGTGGAAAATGTTACATTTTGTAGATTTGAAAAAAGAAATTCAGATTTTTCTTTAGTTGATATAATAATAATAATAATAATAATATCTATGTTGAAAATGGGTGGATGAGGGATTGTATACAGAGAATTTAAATAGAATTTTCATTTCCGCTCTATAGTTGTCGCGTGCCGAGGAAAAAGGAAATGAGTTTTGACTCTTGTCATCATGGCCGTTTTCATCTTCATAGGCTTTGCATTTCACTATGCTTGGCAGCAGTGGCAGCATACTAGTATGTATAAGTTGCTTTGAGTATTTAGTTTTTATAAAACTATACCTGAGTATATACACAAGAGCCAGTAGGTTATTCTCAATTCCTTTATTCTTGGAGAGAGAAAGAGAGAGCACAAGGGTGTAGACATTCGTTCATTTTAACGAAACATTAATAGTTGCCGGCGCTCTTAACGACGTCATTTAATAATGCTAACGGTGCGGAGAAGAGCTGTAAGTACAATTCTATTCTCCCTGACTACCAGGATTTGTCACGAACTTCTCTCCTTATGTTCGGTAATGACATGCAAAGATAATACATAACCAAAAGAGAAAGTGCAACTTTTCCCGATGCGATGCACATACAGTAGCAAGTTGGAATTTATTTTGGACTGTATATTTAAATTCCCTATGCATACCCTAATGTTCAAGTAGGAGGAAACTTTTCAATTATGTTTGACATCTTTAGATTAACGTAATCATTTTAGTGAGGAGGACGTCAGAATTTCATTAACACTCTCAAGTGTTATTTCCATCATGCCTCCATTCTAATTCCACTTTTCACTCGTAGTGTTGTAGTTATTTCAATCATTTTATTCTACTTGACGAAATTTATCTTACTTTCTTCCTCTTATACAGTGCAATGTGAAAGTAATGTGCTTTAATCTAGTTCATTGGATATTAATCCTTTTATTGTATATTCCATTTGACTCACTGTGTTGCACATATAAGAAAAGCTTTTAATTATGTGCTTTATTTACAAACTTTTTTGAAAAGACAGTAGCTACATAAGTAAGATTTGACCATGTATGCATGTGTAGTGTCGAGGTCGAGGGTCATTTGTTTTTAGTAGAACGTAAAGTAGCACTAATTTATTGATGGTGTAATACTATTGTAACCTCAACCTCGAAATTTCGGTAAAAGTTTGGAGAATCGAGAAGCTGTGGAGCTTGGCTTGCTGTAATAAATTAGGCAATGGACAACTTCTTCGGTAATTTACAAGTTATAGGCCTAGGATTTCGTGGCAACGTGGCACGAACTTGTTCCCTATGGGTAGTGCCCAGTTGGATTGTGGGGATTTCACATAATTAAAAAAAATTTAACTTCATTTTGTTATGTCTCAAGTTGGTGCATATAGTTCGTTGCCCGAGATAAATTAAAAGAGATTACTAAAAGGGAGGGAATTCGGCTTCATTCAATAAACGTTGGATCAATTAACGTGAAAAACTCGGAGTACTATTAAGTAAGTACTTGTTTTACACATGAAGTTAGCTTGGAAGGCTCGTTGTTTACTAGCGATTCAGCTCGACGATTAATAACTATTAAAATGGAGCACAAATTCCTATCATGAGACTATTAGTGTGATTATCTGGCTCCGAGTTCCGATACCGTATACGTAAATTACGGGAAATGCTTAATTCTACAAAGTGGTTTGAAAAGGTTTTAATTATGTGCATAAATCACATGAAAATACTTGGAGGTTTTAAGTAGGTTCTAAGATTATCCTTAATTGCAGTTTAAAGCCATACAGCATAAGTTTTTAGAGAGAATAAATACGTAAGTAGAAATACTTTGGAAAATGGAAATGAGCAACTTAATGAATTGGATCGGTACAAACGATGAAAATGTAGATTACATGGGTTAGTGCAACGATTTTTTCCTCCTAAATTTCCCCCCTTGTCACAATCAGACAGATCTAATTAGCGAAGGATTTATAGTACCCAAGGTTTTGGATGAAGTGGGTGCATGCAATGCTATGTGCCTTCAAATAGTATTAGTAATTGGATTTATTGTGGTCAAATCGTTAAATCAGATGTTGCTCATTTACTATAATTTCAAGCTAAGCATTTGGTATTTTTCTACGTCGCAAGCATTTCTTGCCGTGAGTGCTTCCAAATGTCTGATAATACAATTTATTGATTTTTGATTGGCTGATCTGTTGGAGGCAATCAAACCTCATGGAAGTACTATAATGGGGAAGCGTGTTACAAATTCCGGCTTGGTTTAGGCAGCTTAATGATGCGTGGCTCCTATGAAATACTACTTTATTGTAAGATCTTGATTAATTAGCAAAAGGCTGTTGACTGCACGAGAGCCACCGGAATTTTGCTGATTCGGATTCTGATAGGATTTAGCAGGTAAAGGATTTGAGCTAGTAGACAGACGATACTTGGGAAAATATGCATGAAACAATACAGGGAAATTTATTTATGAAATCTGCTATCAGCTATCAGCTCAAGGTTTGTTATCATCTGGTTTGGTTACGCTGGTGAAAAGTTGGTGAGTTTAAATTTCAGTTTAGGCTTGTACACACCGGAAGGTATAGTGGATGTAGACCCAGGGAGTGGGAGTAAATTAAGCAATGGTTTCAATGGTATAATGCTGTTGACAGAACAGGAATCCACACGTAACCAGGGGAGTTTCAGTATGGTTTCGAAAGTAAAAACCAACGACTTCATTCTAATTTCCTGCAACTCTCAGGATACCACTCAGGTTTTACTGGAACAAAGGATTGACCTAGCAAGCTTCAAATTCTACATACTAGAACGCGACGGAAACAATAACAAGTCGGTTAGTGTGGGGATTCTAAGTTTAATGTGTAGGCATAGGGGTATGCGTATATGATATAACTTTTAAAGCGCCTAACTTTTAAAGTTACACAATACCTACTACACTTTTACCCTGTTGCTAATATGAAAACTCGTAGGAGGCTAAAGGTTTAGACAACATTTCAGTATGGATCGTAGTTTTAGTTAACACGCATACAAGCACTTGGCTAATGCGGCTAGGAGTAAAAGTACGTATACATTTACATTTAGCTATATACTTAGCAGCTGGAGAGACGGATGTTCTGAGAGATAGTAGTTTGGAGTAGACGATGTGACTGGGAATTGCGGCCAACATTTCCATCAAGACTTGGCCACAGTCACGTTTTCTCCACTCATTCACATTGATTATTCACACCTCCATGAGTTCATGCTGGCTGTATCGCCCACTAAATTATCTTCATTTTTAATGCTGTTCCTGCGTTTATCCGAGAGTGTAAAAGCACGTCAAAATTTGATATTCAGATTCTGCTCTATTGTCGTACGTTTATGATATTACAACCTACTTATTTCGACACCATGCTAAAAATAAATAATTCACTGGTGTAAGTATGCATCACAACTTGATTGAACAAATAATCTCACACATAATCAACTTCTACATCTGCGCAAGGTAACTATAAATAGTTAAATACGAAAGACATTCACTTCCATAAAAATCTTGTCAAATAAAATTTCGTTCTTCGTACTCAAAACTCGTAGCACATTCAGGACAGTAAAACCTCAGTTGTAGTAATCATTATTACAAGTACTATACATAACCTTAGATACTTGATGCATGCTAGTAACCATGAAACAAAATAACCATGTACACGAAGCTAACTAGTATAGAAATTCAGCAATCATATAGGGCATGCTGACCATCCACCTCTCCCACTGGCCCAACGACTAATGTAGACCATTATAGATTTTTCCATTTGACATAATGCCTGGAAACACCATATAACTAGGTTACTGAAAACATTGACTCAGGATGGCAAATTGTGAGCTCTCCGTCCTTTGGCTTTATTAATACAAGAAGCTGATATAAAATTGATAGAAACAAATACTCGTTAGAAGATAAGTATTGACCAAAACATTGGTTACACACGGTGCCTATAAACTCCATAGATACAAAGCCCCAAGGACAAGACTGACGTCGAGATATGTAGAAACATCCTATACTTGTTATCCCGTTTCCGGAAAACAACAGCTGTAGTCGCTCTCGGTATCTGCAGTCTTGACAGTCGTTTCGTGTTTTTCTCTACCTGTGGGGAAATTACAATGCGGTTATTACAGCTCCCGAAAGAAAGAAAACACACACAAAAACACACATCTCTCTCAAAAACCATATCCACCTCAGGTTACCTAATCCCACCAAAAATTTCCGAGAAACTTCCAAAAGTAATCATTAGCACTCCATCATCTCCGTCAAACTCCAGCCATAATATTTTTTCAAACACTACAAAATATCGACTAATTCCATTACCTGATACTTAGAACAAGGATCAGACTGCCAACTGATGGTGTAGATACTTGCAGTCAAAACACTGCAGCCTGTCAAGCACGTGTAAACTGTGGTCTGCCGAGGACAGAGGCAAAACCAAAGTACTGATGACAGACCGAAAATGACGGCGGTTTTATGAAAGAAATTCCCGACTGTAATCCATCGACCAGTTTGTTCGGCCAGATCCGGTGGTTCAATCACAATTGTGGAAATCCTGTGGAAAACCATGTCATCAACAGTCCGTGAAGTCATTATATACAGCCAAGTTAAATAATCAACCTTACAAATCCGCCCCGTCAAACACTTTTAACATCCATCAGCCTTAATTTACCATTGCATTGTGCTCTTCCCCCCGCATATCCTCATACTAAATTACTACTCCACAAAAAGTAGTTACTATAGCTGCCAACTTAATCAAGCAAGAATTAACGACCCTCAACCACACTATTAATGACTATTGACGCACGCACATACCCTCACAAAATGTCACAAGAGAGCATATAATGAAGACAAGAGAAAAATTCTATTCAATAGATAGAATCTCGCAAGGAAAGAAACTTACCCTTTCTTGAATGCCAAATCCAATTCACATTCAAACTTCTCACATGAATTTTCTGCATCATAAATTTCTTTTATGATCCAAATGCTGCCACCACCCATATTCTTTGTCCTCCTTCCTTATATTTCCAAAAAGCGTAACAGAATAGACACAATTAGCTTTGCACAGACACGAATTTTACTTAAAAATCATCCAACTATTCAGAATTATCACTTTCAGCCCCTTCTTATTAGGTACTTACTTGCAAGAAAGGCCAAAAATTAATTTTCCACAACGTTGACTTTTTATTCCTATATGTAATAATAATTAGAAGTTCACGTTCTGGGCTCACACACGCTAAAAACCAACAATTACTAAAGTCATGCGGAATCACTAAAACCTCACTTTTTAATCCGCCACACTCGCCGTCTTTTTTTAGCAACTTACAAATTAATCAATTTCTCACAATCAAAGCCGTGTGTGGCCGTTACGCCGATAATGCTAAGAGCAACGGGCAAAGGGTCATTCCTTGCGTTTAAGTCCATTCACCATTCCATGTCAATATGCATAGACTCACAACACAATTATTCATTACTGTGTCATTTTCTGTGCCAGAAAAATATCGATGAGCCGATGATCACTGATCACTCAAACAAAACAAAATAAAATTACTAGCGACGATGATATGATGGCGATGGTGGAGTGTGCTTTCCCGCCGAAACTTTCTCGATAGATTCCCGCGTAAAAACTCAATGAGCTTTTAAAATGCATATACGATATAACGTGAATGTTGAGCTATCAGGGAGCGTCTTCATTAAAAGGCTACGGTAAGGTACTTGTCGCCAGAGTGAGCTTATGATTGAGAGTGAGCGTATACATTAACTCTCATATGCTTACTCCATGTACTCACTCCATATGCTCACTCCATATGCTCACTCCATATGCTCACTCCATATGCTCACTCCATACACTCACTCCTCCATACACTCACTCCATATGCTTACTCCTCCATATACTCACTCCATATGTTCACTCCATATGCTCACTCCTCCATACACCCACTCCATATGCTCACTCCTCCACATACTCACTACACATGCTAACTCACATATGCTCACTCCTCCACATACTCACTACACAT
>JAQFXU010003142.1:0-17388 GCA_034693705.1 Spatulosminthurus flaviceps | reverse complement strand
TGCGACAGCGACTTTTTCCCGAGCGACTTGCACAAAAATCGCAGTCGCTTTCTATGCGAATAGGTAAGCGACAGCGACTAATTCTGGGGCTATGCGAAACCACCTTAACTGATACCATTGACTCATTTTTCCATGTATGCGCACATATAAAATAAAACCAACAATCATTCACTTTCTGATTCTCGATTTTTTCAGCATTGACAGTAAGAGTTTTAGGTATGTATCGTACATGGAGCATATTTATAAAATTAATTCCTGGCATTTACATACCAACTAGAAAGTGGCTGCAACGCTATGTAAGATACGACTTTGCTGTTATGTATTTACAATTTCGTTAGGTTGCTGCCATGTAATGTGATAAAAATCAAAGCCTTAGTTAGTCCACTCTGCTGCACTTTGCACTTGACACATCCCTATGTAACTTAACTAAACCACAAAATAAATGCACAAGAATGAATCAAAAAATTCATAGTAAGTAATGCTGGGATGTACTGCACATAAAGTGCATATACCAAATTATCGAATGTAAATAGATGTAGTTATTTCAGTAGACATAGTTATTTCTACTTTAAGAGACTTTTTTCGACACAAGCAAAAAACAAAGTTCCAACCGTAGACTGAGCTATAAGAGAACCATTTCCAGCTGAAGTATCTGCTGAGAGACCATCTCATCGTTGTTATTTTCATAATTTCCCAGAACCTACCCATACAAACTTCTGGGGACATGAGCCTACTACGGACAGAAAGAGAGAGAGAGAGAACAAGTCTAGAAAAGCACAGAGTGACATAAATGGTCATAACTACGGTTATAGGTATGGACGACCTCCCGAAAATTAACAACACAACCAAGTCTCGGCGGAAATATTTGTTAAAAAGCCAGACCGTTCGAGTACCATTCGAGTCTGACAATAAAGAATATGATTGCATCACCATCACCCTTTTTCCCTTCAGTTTCACTCTCTCAGCAGGCAGAGAGGATACCCTTCTAAGACTTAAAAATCCTTACTCCCATTACACATAACTATTACATCCTATATTGAATTACATCAACATGTACCACAAAATTATCCCATGGTGTATTATATAATATAATATAGAAGTTATAAGGACAGGGGCACATGTAAACACTCGGAGCTGAACAATGAGTAGACTATCCGAATCAGAGGTCTCTGACCATGTCATTGTAGACACATCTACAAGGCACTTTGAGCTCATGTACATGTAGCTAAGACAACCGACAAACCACGAAGCATTAACTTTTCGTGCATACAATAATAAATTGTGTGTTATGTACTACGTCCAGTACCACAGGTTTTCCTTTACCGACGCCCACGTATGTTCACACACACAACTCTGCCATCATAGCATCAAAATTATCAAAAAGCCCTCCAGATTGACCAATTACAGATACAGTATACAGTGCATATTGCATTTGTACTGGCCTTGACAAGGCTTCATTGGCCCCTACAAAAGTACACACAATCGTGAGAAATTCAAGTCCCTTGTGATGGGAAAGTTCATGCAGTTTGGACAATTTTGAGTGTACACCATGAGAGTCATTCCCCACAGTTTTAGTAGCTCTACTTATAAAAAGCACACAAACAAGCAAAAAGTATTTTTCGCCAAGGAACCCTCCTCGTTACCATAGACTTAGATACATATTAAGCAACACGAGCAAAAAAATATCATTCAATCGGCCATCGACGCATACCATGACGATGTCACATTTCAGCTACACAAAGTTAAAATTTAAAGAGCTCGCAACTTGTTAAAATTTTTGTCAATTATTCTTTTCAAAACAAAAAGCCACTTTTTTTACTCCGCCAACAGAATATTTTCCCTCCAATTTGATATTCAAAAGGACAGTTCAAATAAATTTGTTCCTAATAAATACTAGAAATAAGTAAGGTAAATATAAATAAAATCCGATGATAAGTTTGGAAGTGCACTACGTGGCTTATTCTGGTGTGTAAGAAAAAAAAACAACTATTCATCCAGAACTAAATGGCCATCTTGTATGTTTACAATGCAGTGTGATTTGTGGTATATACGTAGGCAGCAACCTTCAAGTGTAAACTATTTCTTCAGCACAATAAAAATCTCACGGAGGAAACTTTGACAGAAAAGCCAAAGGCCGATCATTACACTCTTATTCATAATACTGCATTATTGTGAACTGTGAACATTCATGGCTACAATAAACCCCTACCAAACTTACTTGTTCATTCTTCTCTTTCGTTTCACATCTTGAAGACTTCAACCAGCTAAACCTCAGCCTCAAAGTATAGACAATATGTATAGATATGTCTACCTTCAGGAAGGAGTACGTAGCACAGGCCTAAAAACCTTTCCCGCTCCACTTAAATCCTTATTCCCATTAGTCAAACTTCATCATTTGCAAAAACATTACTAACAATAATTGAACAACAGGTGGACTGAGTGAGCATCCAGTTCTGAAGGAGCCATCAATTTTTAGGGCGGCATTAGTGGCCCTAGTAATTTACCAATGTCCGTACGTCCATGGTTTCAGCACGATTACGCAAAAACTACCGGACCGATTTCGCTCTAAATATTTGTGAACAATACTTAGGCCATACACTCGGTTAAATTCGTTAACGGTTGAAATCGGTCCGCGCGTTAGGACATAAAAAATAAAAACCAAAAATCCAAAATATTTTTTTTCTCATAAAAAACCCACAAATTTCCATGAAATTTTTATACCCATTCAACATAACACTAATAACATTACAAAATTCCTGTTGAATTTAGCTGCGTTTTTGAGAAAACAATCCTTAAAATTTACCATTTTAAATTCTTCAAAGTCGTGGTTTCAGCAAGATTATGCAAAAACAAAGTAATCGATTTCGCTCTAATTTTTCATGAACATTACTCAGGTTGAACACTCGGCTAAGTTCGTAGAAGGTTGAAATTGGTGTAAAAAAGCGTAAAAAAATAAAAGCGAAAAAACTAAAACATTTTTTCTCCTTAACTATTCAACCAATTTGAATGAATCTTTTTACACGCATACAACTTAATTACTGGTAGCATTTAAAACAATCATAGTTGAAAATAATTTTTAAAAAATCTGGGTTTCTACTCCGATTCATACCCTAAGGTCTAACAGAGATGTCAACCATCTTAAGTCTTTATTCAATTCTGTTACAAAGTTTCAATGGTTCAACCTATCTATGAGGAATCCTCGCACAAGCGGTATTAGGTCTGAGCGGTCAGGGGAAAAACCCAGTGGAAAAAACCCCTTTCCTTGAGCCAAATTCAAACCACCCGCGGGATTCGAACCCGGGTACGACTCAGACAACCCTCGAGTAAACTCGAGGCTTGTCTTGAAATTAATTGTGTAGTTGTAGATTAAAATTATTTTGAAAAATATTTTTTGGGTTTTTGGAATTTTTTTAAATTTAATTTTTTTCAAAAAATTATTTTGCGCTGAAAATATTTTTAGTTGCAATTTTTTTGGTTGACATTTTTTTTTCGAAATTATTTTTGGTTGGAATTTTTTTTGTTGAAATATATTTTGCTTTTAATTTTGTTTTGGTTGAAATATATCAATGTCCCCCCCTTTTCCGTGGGACTTTCTGAAATAATATCAATATCATACACTAACGCGGGACAGAGAGACCGCCGAAGGTGACGCCGCCCTACGCGAAAGCCTTAAATTATCGCCAAGCGATGATTTTTACTTCCTTTTTTGTTTGCTTCTGTTCTTATAACTGCTGTGAGGAACCATAAGGATCCAGCCCTCAATGAAGTAAGCAATTATGAAGGAGTTAAAATTCATCCCAATTTTCTCGTCATCTTTAATAATTATTATTAAATTTATTAAGGTATGTAAATCTGCACAATGTATGTACGTAGCCATAATTAGTACTGATTTATGACTTTTCTTTGAATGTTTACAAAAGAAATTAAAGCATTGACAAATTAAACACATTATTCAAATAAATCACCCTACATAATATGCTCGAGTACTATACACATTTATTAAATTAGTTCATTCTATCAACTGTTCCGGATGCTTTTAACAAGACTTTTTTCCTGTATTTTTTCGTAGCTTTTGAAAATTAAAAAATATATATGGATGACAATGTAATCTGCACACATTATGCAATTATCTACCATAATGAAGTGAGGTTGTAATGAGTTTTTTAAAGCTCTAGTTGAGCTATTAATTACTTTTAGATTCAGACAACTTATGATTCGATGAAAATGTTTTCTGCTAATCTTTTTTGTGGAAAGAGCAAGCGTGAAATATCAAACAGACTCAAGAATTCCTAAGTGGCAGTGCTTTATTTACTTCTCTCGTTAAATCGATAAAAGACACCTACTAATTCTAACACAGAAATTACCATACATTTACTTAATACATAATGGTTCCGTACTGGTTCCTACGAATCAAATTCAACATAGCAAAATATTTGCTACTCCATGGTATATGGTAAAAGTATATAAAAGCTTGGGATAAATGTTTCACATATGTATCTAACCAAATTCTGCACGCAAAAGGGAGGCATGAATTTGGAAAAGCAGTGGTGAGTTTTGTAGCTTGGGGTAGGTAACTTTAAAGGTTCCTTTTTTCTGTGGAAATGTTAAATGACACGGGTGGACAGTTTGAGGTTGCATGTAGGTACATTCACTTACTACTATGTTAATGTGGTGCAGGTTAGCTTTAGCCTTCAGACAAATACGTATAAGCACCTGCACATAATAATAGAGAAACCTATCCCATAAACATTTTCCCTTTACACACCATGCAAAGTGCAAACTTTTACGAATTTAACCTTGTTTATTTCAAACCATTCATCTATAGCCAGAATCTACCCTATGTGTTTCGCATACCTGGAACCTCTACTCCAGATTATTTTATGGAACACATGCTACTAAATATACTAATATGATTAATGACGCAGCGCCCGCGTAAATTTCCACACTTGATATAATTCCGCTTAAAAATGTACTTTAGCCCTTCAAGTTACAATATACAGTAGCGTTCCTGGAAATTTTCCTATACATACTAAAAGGGCTAGATTATTTTTCCTAGAATCTTTCTACAATAACAATCCTAAACCTGGGTTGAATACAAGAATCCAAACTTCTTCATTAGTAAAGATACCCTTGAAAAAGAAAACCTAACGTTTTCTTATACGAGAGATTTTGTCCTGGAAAATCCCACGAAAACTTCGTACACTTTCTCCTAATTTTTAGATGGTGTGCATATACAATTTCAGTTTTATATGAATTTTTCCAGTTCGTATGGCCTGTAAATGTCGTGGAATCACGAGATCAAACATGCATCTGAATATAAAATAAAATAATGTTGATCAATATGTGGTATGTAAACCACAAAATAGTGAATGGATTTATAGTTGAAATCCGATAGGCATATCCATTGCAACCCTTGCATTATATTCTGATGCTTGAGTGAGTGAATAGTGTGTTTATGTACATACAGTAATCGTAAGCATTTGTTTTTATCTACTACAGCTTTAGTGTAAAAAGTTGAGAGCAGAGAGTATTGTATAGCAATAACATAATGAAAGTAGTTTCCGCATTTTTAAAGTACTGACGACAGGTTGCGAATCGGGTAAATAATAAAATATTCAAATTACCTTTAAGATAAGTATTCCTCGAGGAAATACAAGCAACGTTTGAATTCTCAATTACGATCGCAGCCTCATTTCGTCCTTTGTCCGACCATGCTCACCAATTTCCAGGCTTGGACCTGATTTTGAGTTCGGCTGGAAAAAAAATTAAACAAAAAGTTAATAAATTAGTAGGAAAATCTTTCCATAAAAAGTATACAGAGCACTTGGAAATTAACTTAGACTATCGATGTAATTACTCTAATATGTTTTTGTATGTATCCATGTATACTTGTATAATTCAGCAGACGGAAGTTCGAGTAAATACCCGAAAGGTAGCGAAAAAAGTCCAGGACATTATCGAATAGAAAAATCGTCGGCTATTTTATGGTAGTCAATAATGCGAGCCTATTTATAAAGTTTAGTGTACTATACATTTGTCTATATGCTTTCGATTGTAAGTGTAGTGACGTGTATACGTACATGAAGCATTCTGATTTAGGATTTTCCTTTATCTCACAACATACTTTTGTATATTCTGAGCATCGCTAGGGCATGCTAGAGAGAGAGACTTCTTCACGTAACGAGCTATATGACTCTAGATGTTCTTATATCAAGCCTCTTAAAGAAAAGGACTCCTAGCTATGTATTCAAGACGAAAGTATCATCTAAATCCTCTATCTATATGCCCACAACGGGGGGAAGCCAAGCATTTATAAAATGCTTGTGCTTACGTATATACTTACACAACTCAATGCTATACATGTTCGATTCTCTTTCTCTTCTTCTAGTTTATTGAGCTCAAACTTTTCGCTCACACATACTTGTACCACTGAACTTTAAACACACACACACACACACACACACACACACACACTCTCTCTCTCTCTCTCTCGAGTGTGGGGAGTATGAAAGGAAAAAGACATTTTGGGGTGAAGGGAACCTTGTCACAGAGAAACCAAAAGCAAAGCTCCTGGTAACTTCAATATGAGTAGTGTACACGCAAATACTTTGTCGTACATAGATGTCCTCCAATTTGGTAGTAGTAGCAAACAAACTCACTACTAAACCACCATAGCCATATACTATTTATACGACTATCCACATCTCCGGTCTACTAAATGTACAATATATACTATTCCCGTCTGAGGCGTAAGTATATTGTCACGATAGCCATGCCATGCTACTCAAAGTAGTATGAAGTACTACTGAGAATGATAACTTCCATGGAAAAAGACCATACAGCTAGTTATAGCTCAATACTTCTTCCGTACTAATAGGAGTTTACTGCAATCGGCTACTAGCTACTACTTCTACATTCTACTACTCCAGCTAGAAACTCTAAGCATCAATGCACAACATACATAAACTGTAATGTTACATTCCAATAATAAATATTTATACACACACATACATAGTCACCAACCCCATATCCTCACTTTTCCACTTACTACACAATGTGGAAACTCATTCCTTTTGTGCCATCAGAGAAAATATTGTGGTATGCATAAACACATGTGTGTACATGGAAAATGCATAAAAGTTACTTCTGGAGTCTCCAAACCGTAAGGAAATATCCACATCATATGAGGGGAAAGACAACCTTACTATTACTGGATAAAACCATACACACAACATGAGAGAAAAGCAGCAGTAGTAGTAGGCCTTTAGAGTAAAGATATTTATATATGTATTTGCACTAGTACCTCTTCAAACCTTAAACCTTTCACTAGATATTACAGCACATATTAAAAATTTACTGAGATAAAACACTGGAAACTCAAATAGTGCGCTAAGGTAGGTTAAACTACTCGTACGTTAATCCTATCTAGTGGCATATACAATACTTTACGAGTACATACAGCAGCTGTATATTATTACGTGACTTCTTTCTACATGGAAAAGAAGTCACGTAATTACATATTATGTTTATATAAATGTGAAGGAAAGGAGCGCGAAGTCTCCCAGTACGGTTGCATTCAACATCAATGTATATCACGTATGTGCAAGGATAAGTAGCTGCGTTCAGCGTACAGAGTGGGTCACTACATTTCCAGCATGTACTGTATCAACGTTTTAAAACCCCTGCCCTGCCTCCTTCAACACCTACAACCAAATGGCATATACAATAGTAAACCTGTATTTAAATCCGTAAATCCTCATTGCTCCTGAAGTAACATCATTCAAATGTTTTCTTAAACCTCCATTAATGGCTCAACTGATGAAGTAAAACCTGACGCTGAAAGAATGATAACAAAATTTCAAAATTGTTTTCAAAAAATTTCATTTTAACTAGCCTAGATTCTACACTAAATTAAAAGCACCAATTTCTAAGAAAATATTGGATATTTTAAGCACTTTGCCTTTTGTAATCCAAACGAAAAGACATTGCTATGATATTACAACAATATAACAATTGTTCCACCACTGGAACCATTGTAATGAAACTCTAACGCCACAGTACGTTTTTTTGGTGATTAATTAATAATAATATAATAACTAAATAATTTTGCAAAACTGACGAGAACTACAGAAGATCATTATAACAAGTCTCTACTAAAAATGAATCAAAATGGAAGAAATGCATATGGAAATAACAACGGGGACAGAACGCACATAAGCCATACGATTACAATTCGGAAAGATTACGGGCAACCCCGTAGACGCGAAAAGTACTTATGAGAAGAGGAAAAGAGCCGAGACGACTAAGTCGAAAGCACCGCATATTGGAATGGTTGAGACCAACAATTTCGTTAGCGTTGCCCTATTTTATCGATTCCAAGCAATTCCAACTGTTGCCAGACTGTCTTTCTACCCGTATCCACTTGACAACTTCACAAAAGCCGGAGCTAACCATCAAGAACAAGCTTACCTACTTGGCCTCACGTGTGTTAGGAAAAACATGATTTTCCTTCCATACAAACTACCAACCCGGGCATACATTTAGATGCATATCCAACATCACCGTATGTATCCAGCCAGAACGAAAACAGGAATGCTAATACCTTTACCCCTCCTCTCCACTGATTTCACGTCACACAAAATCTCTCCCAACTCAAACTCTCACCATAGTATCAAATACACAAGCAAAATTCTCATCCACATCAATCCCGCAACCCTGCTGTGATAAAGGATACATAAAACAAATAAAACAACGTATCTACACATACATATCTACCAGCATAAAAAACCATTACTTAGGGAAAACAGTCAGATGAGCTTAAAAATTTTGAGATGTCCTCAAAATGACCGATCTTTTGGCTACTCATACTTTTCATCCCTTCCATTCAAAAAAGCTTCGACAAACAATGTAAGCGTTTACTTACTCTACACACAGCTATCAAAACCTTCTTCATTTCCGTCCAACCCCTACGTATATTAATAGTGCTTCTCAACTTAACTACTGTTTAGCATTACATTTCCGCTCTTGTTCTAATCATCATACAAAATCGTCCACACAAACTTCAAACCGGTGTTTTAAATCAATTGGGAAAACAATCAACGTCCTCATAATAACAATTAAAATCAAGCATTCAACCTCTCACATCTACTCAACTTAGCTCAACATCTTAATAAAGTCACTAAAACTTTGAGAACCTTCCACCAAAATAGTGTTCAAAAAACAGCCACAATACATCCAACAGTGATAAACTACATATAGTAGCATCTACAGCTCCAACGTTACAAAGAAGTTTCTGTGTGTTAATATACCAAGTAGGATCAGCTGATCAGCTGAACATAGAAAACCCGGTCCCGCCAGTTCTGCGACTAAAGCAACCATCCCGTCGCACGATGGGGCCACTTCCATATTTCGCCCATTTATGACTGTTACATATACCTTGTTGGAGCTACTTTCAGCACAATTAAAAATCAACCATCCAACCAAATCTCCCTGGAAGTGGAAGTTAAAGTTGCAATTTATACCTCATATTATCGTGTAATTATTAGCCATTTGACACGATTTACTTCATATTGTTTTCCATGGATGATTACTTGCAGGATATTGGCCTGCGTGCGAAAAGCTAGAATAGCGGGATGCGGTTTTGGCTAGCAATAAATACTATTCTTCTAGGTTGGTTATACAAACACACGCACGAGTTAGGGTCCATACTAAGAGAACTGGCTGAGAGTTCTAAAAAAACTTTGAAAAATAAACCTTCTGTACACCATGATTTTGAATTAATGGCCACTACCAAAAATATTACATGCTTTTCAATTACAAAATATATTGAGGTAACAAACTACCCCCATGAAAAAAATTACTTTAAAGCCTTAATACTACGCACGTTCAATTTTAGCAGCTAACACAATGAAAAATTCCTTTGCAATTTAAATGTACCCGTCCATATTTACGTGCATGACGTGGAGATCCATTACCAGGTTTAAAAAACCATTGAATCTTCAAACAAGGGTTTACGCACGTTTTTTTCTCAATAGCCTGTAGCTCAACAGCTGTAGTACGCTACCAAAACTTTACTCGCCCTTCCAGGACTAACCATTTTCGCATGTATTTATATACTAATGCTCTCCCGCTGTTTTATAGCCGAAACCAATTCCCAATCATTTCAACCAACCAAGCCAAATATGGAATGAAAACAAATCAAGATCGGCAAGTAAGCGTCTTCACTTTCTACCATTCAAGAAAGTATACAACCAAGCAATTCAGACTGCTTCGTACTATTGACTTAAAGCTTTTGAGCTGATTCCTTGACGTGGAGCATGAAAACTGTTCTATAAAAGTATGGGAAAATCTAACATATTTCTATACTATCAGACACCTCAATTAACTAACTTTCACAACACCAAAGGCATAATCTTTAAAGTCATTTGCAACTCATAAGTTGATGAGAGAGGCCAGTAACATTAATAATTGCTCAAATGCACACAACAGTTAATAGCTTATATCCAACGATACGCAATTCCATCACTGATTCCAAACACCTTGGCCAATTTTAAAAGTCTGCTTGAACTTTAAGCAAGTAACTTACTTAGTCAGTTCGTTAGAGTGGCAGACATTCCAACGCTATCCATCATGAAAGGAAATCAAGATGGGAGTGTCCCAATGGAGGATCATCTCCTGAATATATCAATGAGTTCATAAAAAACGATTCAATTGAATTTCCAACCATAATTTTTTCATTAAATAATTTCATGTGTCACATTTTTTCCAAATAAACTTGTTTCTACTTGAATCTCATTATAAAAAGTACAGAATTTATGTTTACAAATTGGACCAAAATTAAAAATATCCGACGTCAAATGTTCGACACAGGTAACTACTTATTTCAATCATCTTCGTCTTGTTTTGGTCACCAACAACAACATTCATTCTTCCTTTCTCTGAATCAGTTTTCATTTAACATGCGAGTACGTATTTAGTACATATACTGATTACATCATAAATAATGGCGTTAATGCTTGCTATATTCCGGTAACATACTTGCACAGGTACTTTCACTTACACACGGAAATCAGGGCCATCAGAAATGTCCCCCGTATACAAATACAGAAAAGAATACTTGTTTGCGTTGTCCCTAGCCCATCAGCAAACAACGATGTTCCACAAGATTAGACGAAAATAACATTTAAGTCAAACGTATTTCTCTGGTTAATTGCTACTCCTTTTAATAGCCACCCGACTGCATCCCCGGGAACAAACAATGTGTTCACGTAATATGTATGTATGTATGTGTGCAAATAATAATCTCCCAATCTGTTAACATTCAAATGTATAACATTACAAAAGTAAAAAGGGTTTACATCAACTTATTTAGACTTTAGACTCAACGCCGGTTACACGTTACAATAATGATATCCTCCCCAATCGGATATCGGATGATATTACCTTACTGGAACCACCACACTATAATACCCACACACCACGAGCCAAGAGTTCTTCCTTTTGATAGCTGAGAGTATCCTCCTATCAATTTCCTCCCCATGTTTTCATTGAATCACTGGATTAAAAGGATTAACCGAGGGCGAATAGGTGTGAAATTTTCTCCATCATATTACCATACATACCATATATAGCTAACTAAAAATGCTCCCTAACATCCAGTTTTTTATGCAACACTAATTGTATGCCTTCCGTAAAAAGCGCGTGAAATGAATTTGAAATAGCTACCCTTTATTTCATCCAAATTATATTTCCAAAAATAATATTACTAATTTAGTTATACAGACTTACGAAGTTAAGCATACAAAATAATAAGAGATTCCGAAAAGAGAAGGCGAAATAAAAATTTTCAAGAGGAACGATATCACGGATAAAATGATAGCGTCCTTATCATTGTTCAACTCTTTATTCAATGGAGCACAGGGTGAGGAACTGTAAGAATGAAAATTCCGATGAATTGTCGGATTATGTAAATTTCCATTTATAAAAAGCATGGGTATCTACACTACACACTGAATGTGTGCACAAGTACTTGGTAATCAGATGTTGGATAAATAATCAGAAGTTGGATAAATATCTTGAAAAGTGTGTACAAGATTAGACCCCACACCTTGTTATAGACTTATGCATACATACAAATAGATTTTGAATACAGCCAAGCTTGTAAATACTATTTAGTGCACGCATATATTAGCATCATCCAGTATGCTACAGCTGATGACAGGATATTTGTAAGGGAACAGGATACATCTGCTCCTGTTGTTGAATCAGAAGAAGAGCCATACAGCACCACAAGATGTACACATGTACGGGTGTCCTGGTGCTCTAAATGACTTTAATCATTCATAATAAGTGTCACTCAAGAAGGAGTGAGTGGCGGACTTGAAGCTCAATGATGAACTAAGAGAGAGAGAGAGCGAGAGAAAGAGAGAGAGTGCTGGCAGTTTAACAGTTGAAGCATGCGGTATTCTCACCGCTCTCTTCCTTCAGTCACTCCAGATGTACATACTTTTGCACAACTTATCCTATTATCATCATCATCATCATCTTTTCCAAAAATTATTCTGGTTTCTTATAGTCTTTTCATTCAACTGAAAAACTTCATAAGATTATTTACAAGCTGACCACGAAGAAACTATGAACTTATCACTCGGTCAACATTTCGTTCGTTTACAGTTGCAGTTTGCAGCATACAGCAGTCATGCAATCCTGATGTGTAAATATTTATACACACCAGACGCAAGTATCAGAAATAGATATACTTATACTGTACTAAATCCTTACATTTATTTCCCTTCCCACACGCCTCCCCCTCTTGGAAATAGCATCAAGGATTCTAATTTGAGAAAAAAATTTACATGCAGATAATGCAGCGGGCGGAAAAACACAGGCGATTTATTAAGGTGACTGTGGCTGGTACACTTCATGGCCCTATACGCTCCTCTTGGGAAGAGTACCTCCTGCTAGCCTCTTAACACTTGCCACACGCCCGTAAATCAACTTAACCAATATTTAAGTTGAACTTGAATATTACTGAACAAGTTCTCTCCATACATAGAATATAGTTACATCTTTCTACAACAACAATCTATAAAATCTGATGTTTTCTATGTAGGTGACAGCCAGCCACTAATAGCAACTAATAATAATTACTTGTTCGTCAGTAGCCTCAAAGTAATTGAGAATTTAAAATCAAGATAAAGATTCTCAGTCACTGATATTAATTACCGAATTTTGATTCATCTCTAGAACAGAATCTACTTACTAATCAACCCCGTAAACCAATGCGTTATACAAGAGACTTGCCTGAAATCTGTACTATTCAACTAACGCAGCACGAGAATAGTTAGTACGTACGTCATAATACATAATTATTGTCTAATTAGCAGGTATGAAAGAAAGACAAACTGGTAGTGGCTTGTCACTTGTGTATAAAAATACGGAAATTGATGTTGTCTTTTATAATGATTTTCTATAGAATATTATTTTGCTGCTCTGGGCGTCTTGACAATAAGATAAGACATATTATACTGATTGAATTATTTCGATACATTTATGGGGGACAGAATTTTATAATATTGAGGAATTTCGGAATTTCCTCATGCTTATCGGTGCTGTATTTTATTTAAATCCAGGTCTGGATTCATCCTACATCCAACTCACTATACACATTAATAACGTGCTAGCTCCATTTTTAAAACTTCCATGGATAATTTCCATATATATATATATACATCAAATGAATACTAACTTTTACTATAGTGCGGTTACAATGCCAAAGAGACAGTGTTAGAGTTCACCCTACCATGTAGTCAAGTTAGAGTATCCCAACGACGTAATAGATTATGTTCTCACTCTTGGTATTTAGTTTCCTTTACTTGTGTCAAAAATCAGTGTCCATTATATACATATGGCACAGGCTAGTAGAAGTCCAAAGAAAAATCCGAAGTTTTCCATGTGACTTCAAAACAACATAGTTTCCCAGAAAACTACCCAAATTCAACGCAATTTACAACATGTTTACCAAAAACATATCAAGTGTCATTCGACAGTAGTTCCAGCTTCATCATCCAGATCGAATCCCACCAACCTCAAAGTTAAAGTTGGACCTTATCAACATGAACCCTACATTATAAGTAATATTTTACACCCTACTTACTATTAAATAGAATTAATTAATTTATAATCATATTTCATAACCACGGAAGGTCATTTCAAGTCCAAACAGATCGTGGATCCTCAACAGGTAGAAACTACTCTCAATAATAATTATTCACATATTCATACATGAATTTTTACAATGAATCCATGAATCCTAAGTCCCTTACTTGAGAGGGAAAAACTGAGGAAACAAGTTCCTGAATTTATTCATAGAAATCCATGATTCTCATTCTCAGATTAATTCAAAGTCTCAATTAATTCCTATTGCGAATAGCAATTTCCTTTTTACTAGAAGTAACCAAGTCGGCTACAACGAGCACACTTACAGCCATCTGGCTCAGTACTCAACACTTTACAAAAGCCTCTTCTAACTTCGTTACCACTAACAGAAGTATACATACTAACAAGGGTTGGAACACTGTCGGAATTCCCATTAGAAATCAGCACCACACAATTTGTTATGAATACTATGGACATTTGAATTTTTCTCTTTGCGGTGATTCATAATAATCATACTTTTAGTTACACACGAGAGGGTGTTCTCCATCCCTTCAAAATTCCTTTCCAATTCAATTTACCCTTTTCTGCCCTTTTTTTCTAACAGCCATTGACATTTAACAACAGTAGTGGAGAAGTCGCTACTGCTCTTAATGCTACCCCTATTTTCCTTGCTTCTACAAATATGGGAGAAGGAAACAGAGAGGAGATTACTACCACACGAAACTGAAACAAAATTTTTACTTTGTAATTTTTTAGGGATACTTCGTCTTCGTAGTTGCAAAGAAGCAAATGATGATTCAAGAAGAGAGGGAGAGAGAGAACGAGAAAAAAGATCTGGGACCACGAAGTATTAGATTACAGTTGAAGACTAAATTTTGAGCGAAGCACTGTCCTCAAATTCTCAAATGCACGCATCGACGCATATAAGTTAAGTATGTATAGAGATTAAAGAAGAGCCAAAAAGTGTGCCAAAAGTTGCCTGAGAAGCTTCTCTCATACAGAGAAAAATACCTGTACTTTGTCTCTTTATGGATGTTTCAAGTGTAGAACAAACAATGCATGATAATACAATATTCTACATCTCTTCGATATATGTATATATATTCCGTGGTTAGCATTTCTAAGGAAATGAATAGCTCCAAAAGAAATTGTAAGCAAAATTGTTGAATGCAAACACAACACAACGAAAGCCTGAATGCTACCACCATGAATCAAATTTATAGAAATTCGAAAACAACCAGAGGGTCTTAAAAATATGTATTCCATTGAGCTGAATGTGGTAGGACATGACAACCCTTCCGGGAAGATTTACAGGTACTACAAGATGCTATATCTATATTTTCTCTTATTGTCAGATTAGCCACCTCATCATCATTACAATTCCCTGCTCTTGTCACTCGACGAGCTTTAAAAAATCATCCGCTTTTATTAATTTCTACACATCCAGTCACCCGAATAGCCAGTTACATTAGATTATTAGATATACAAAAACATTCCTTGTACTAAACCTCATTTGTGAACACTATACTAATGAAAACCTCACCTTACTCCACTGCCATTATATACACAACGTACTAAAACCATACCGATTGCCTAAGGACAATATCAGTCATTCTTGGCTAGTTTTTGTGATTACTGTACCCCTTGCTACTACTCATTCTCAACTATGTATGTATAAATACGACAAGGATGTCCAAAAGAGGAATTTGTGTTTTACGAGTAACAATACGCAAACAAGCACAACCATCGTACCTCGACCTTTTTACGAAGATGTGTTTTTTATTATTTGCAAGTTTTAGAATTTTCAACTTTTGAACATTCGCTTGCCTAAAAAAGATTCTACGTATGCGTTTGCTCACCCCTCCACACCAAAGATTTCATGATAGCTATAGCTGCCGAACCCTTGGACCGATTTCAAAAGTCAAAGGCTTAAAATCAATACGAGTCCAAGCTACATCTGCCTAAATTTTTTTTCAGGTCCAGGTAGCCCTTATTTTAGGATTTCTAAACTCATGGCTAGAATATAAATATGAATTAAATTAGCAATTGGAAAATGACAAAATTCACAGTGATCTCTGCACTTTACTGTGATACTGGAGGGAGATCAGTCTTTATGTACAGATCCAGGAATATCACGTTAATAAAGACGAAGTGAATTGAATTGAATTGAATCGAATTAAGGTGTAAAGAAAAGAATAAAAATTTTATATTGAGTAATATTATTCTTATTTCTTATTTTGCTGTTCGCATCTTCGTACTGTATTTTTTGCGTTAACTTTTTAACTAATCTGCACAAGCTTTATCTTCGCGATTACATCCAATTGGAATTAGTTTCTAATATATTTACACATTGTTTTAAAGAGCATATATTAATAATAATTATTTCTTCATTCCATTTCCTTCAAATCCTAATATATGCAAGGAAGTTATTTTATAATTAAAAATTAAAAATCTTCAACACGGAAACTTTTTGAAGTAAATATATGATTTTATATGTAGTTAAATTTAAAACGTTGTCAACCCTATTTCAATTAAAAGTATTTAAAAGCAGTTTTTTGTGGTGTACTTATATTTTTTTTTCATTTCAACCTTATTAACTATAAATTAATTTATTAAAATAAATAAATAATTATATAAAATAAAATCATAAATAATTCTATAATTAATGTATTAAAATAAAGAAAATAATTGTTATTATTAGTACTGCTGTTGATACAACACAAAGGGCTACTTATACATTAAGTACCACAAATTAATGTATTCATGTAGCATTTAAAAGTTCAGCGTTAATTTATTACGTAAACTTAATTACATATCATATGGTCTTGCCGATCAACTATATTTTGAGTCAAGGATTTTCCGTGCCAATGCACAAGAGCATATCGAGATTGAGGGTAGGGAAAAACTCTATATGAATGTCTAAAACATACACGAAATGGTTCTTACGCTATTACAGATGGTTCCGGCTTCTTGTTTGTTCCCACATGATAAAATTATACACGTTAACATAAATAAATATATTACAAGACTATATTTACTTTGTAGTAGTAAGTTATCACTTCCTATAAGCACACTCATAGAAAATCCAAACCTTGATTATATCCTTAATGAGACTTGTATATAATATATTGCATATGTACAAAATGTATGAGATATTTATATAGATTGCTTTTACGTTGATATTCAATTGTACGAGAGAGAGAGAGAGAGAGAGAGAGAGAGAGAGAGAGA
>JAQFXU010003141.1:0-17392 GCA_034693705.1 Spatulosminthurus flaviceps | reverse complement strand
CGTCCAATATCCCCGTCATTTCTCTCTCTCTTCCATACATTCCATAGTTGTTAAGAAATGATATATGATTGTATGTAGTGCTAATTGGAAATAAAGGAGGAATAAGAAAACTCTGTCAGACCTGCGGGTATAAATCCGAGTATAAACCCCCCAATAAATTTAAGGTAAATGCTTCACTTCATTTTAATATTTATTTTATTGGAGCAACGTTTCGACCTCTGGTCTTCATCAGGCTCTTTGATAGACTCATAATAGATGAGTATAAAATAGTGAAACATTTATTTCAATATATTTGGCACGTCCAATATATTCACACAATTTGGTGCTCTATGATAATATGTGGCAGAAAATCACAGTTATGTATGACAAGGAAATGGGTCTCTATTTTCACCTTTTGGAATAATTACATTTTAGCTCAGAATGTAATTTCATTTGATCATGCTCTTCCTTCATAAGTTACTTCTCTTGAAATTTCAATACGACAATGATGAAAGCAGAACTGTGTGGGTGAGCTTGGGTCTTATACTAAAAAACAATGAGTGGCGTTGAACTAGTACAAAACTACAGAACATGAGCAATTAACTTTTGGAATAAAAGGCATTCACAATGTATGAATATTGCACATCAAAGACACTTTAAAATTATAAATTACTCAAGACTTGGGAGTTACAACAGGTTTAGAATTATTTCTCGTGTTATAATAAGTATCAATATATGGTGTAAGTTTAAACTGTTACTATGTAGTTGTCGGCGATATGCTGTGCTAGACAACTTAACATTAGCCCAACTTACGTTTTTAGCTAGGAAAAACGTTTTTAGCTCAGTGCGCAGTGGTCAGTGCTTCTTTCTTTCATCATCTAAAAAAATGTAAATCCAAGGATGTAACTATATTTGATCTTACACATTCTGTTTACATAGCTTTTAGTCGCGCTGAATTACACTTGAAATCCATTTTTTGCGGTTTTTTCCTGATTTGCATATTTTCAACACCGCTTAACAAATTTAGCAGGGATGTGTCACGTGAGTGTACTCAGATGCTGCAATGTGAAACGCCCTTGTTAATTTCATCTCTTACGTATCCATTTAGGGTGAAAGTTATTGTGGGAATAAAAGGGTATTTGATGCAGGGTATTATTTGGCTAATAATATGACTAATAACTTTCACTCTTAAGCTTTTACTTTTAAACGGTATTAAGCGAAATTAATTCCCTACTGAACTATTTATATAAGAACTAGCCGTACGGTTAGTAACCGTACGGCGTCCAATGAAGAAATATCGCTTCATATCAACTTGTAAAGGACAAAAATTTCAGGGAAATAATCGGATCAATAACGTTGCTCAATGAGTTACTACAATTCAGGAAAAACTTAATTTTCGCTTTCAAAATTCCCGTTGCTTGACTGTTTAAGATTCAAGAAAGAATACTAAGTGAAGTTAGAGTTTCAGCTTGGATGTTTTACTAAAACAGAATTTATTTTCTGTGAGTACGCAGAACCTCAGGAAGAGTAACTCAGGATGAATTTAAGGTCGATCAAAGTGGATATCCTTCAAATGAAGAGTAATAATTGGATGGAATCCTTGAGAGGAACGCCAAGAATATATTTTTTTGTTTATAGCAACCGCCTTAATAAAAACTTGTGGTAAAAATATCCGACCACCCCAAACCATTTCAACATGATTTAGGACTGCGGAAGAGCTTTTTTTTTGTGGGATGGGATTACTCACAAATATAAATATGCTTTTGGTACTTGTAGTAAGAATTTCTGTGTCGGATATGGGTGGAAGTTTTCAGTCTGTGGTCTGGAGCAACAACTTGTATGACCTATCAGTCAATAATTCTTAACAGCGCAGCGATTTGTAAATTTCCAAGTTGAAACTTTGCTTGGCGTATTTTTAGGTAATAATAATCAGAGTTTGTGATCCCGAAAAATCTAACCTCAAATTGGAAACAGTTTGTTTCTTGCTCAATGAAATCCGAGTGTCACAAGAACATATGTCTCATTGTTAGTTTCATCCATGTACTCAAGATTAATTGACTTAACCGTCCGTTAGGACAGGAAGCCTGTTTAGAAGTAAAATAATAAGTGGCGTTGTAGTTTACCAATTCGTATCTTTCTCGCCTTTTAGTTATAAGAAACCAAGTCAAAGCCTAGGCTTGACGCCGTGTGAATTTTTATTTTAAAAAATCCCTGTGTACTCCAATATCTTTCCAGATTTCAGAAAAGGCAGTTAGGTCTGAAGAAGTAGTATCAGATGAAATAATTAAAATAATTAAATAATTTGACTAAATCAGCAAGACCTTTTTTGTCCATTATCTCAAACGTAGACTGCTTCATGTGATCATACAATACATTTTTGCCACAGGGAATTAATTGATTTGCCAGAGTGAATTGCCAAAATTAAATTAAAAGCAATTTTGAGGAAACTGTTATGCCTTTTAATTAATTATTTTTGTAAACACCCATGTCATGTATTTTAAAATGTTTTACCACTTATAAAATATTTAAAAATTTTTTGATTCATTCTGAAAAAATCATCATTCAAGTTGGTCTAGTTAGGTCGGATGCACATATTAAATCTAACAGAAGGGTTTCCACAGCTTATTTCCCATTGACCATCTCTGAGGCTTTTAATATTTTAAGTATATCTTCATTTGTGGCCAGCAAGAATGAAAAATAAAGGACATGCTTACTTTTTTTTGCCAATATCTTGGATTCATTTTGACTAGATTTTGGTTGACAATTTCGTTAATTCGTTGAACATCTTGATTGCATCCGCAAGTATGCAACTTTTAGAATGTTCTCATAGAGTTGTGGAAACCTCTTCTCGGACTAGGTTGCACAGGAATTGCCGCGCTGCACACTACCGCCAAAACGCGGTTTAAAACGGAGCTTCAAATTTGATTAAAAAAATCTTATCTGAGCAAGTTGCAATTTTTGTTCACACCCAAATGCATATTTTTGCAAAAAGATCCCACGTCATTCGTAGGGCATAAGGTGAATTGCCTCAAAACTGAAGAAATCCTTGGTTTCCAAAAAAATCCCATAATTTTCTAAACTTTTTCCGATTTTTCATTTTTTCACAGGTTGGCACAATTTTTACTCTTTTTTGCTAATTAGTGTCAAATGGGAATGAGATTTTAATTTTAAAAAAATCTAAAACATCTTTTGGCATATCTTTGTTAACAAAAACGAGGCTCAGAATATTTAAGCGTAAACGTTTTGAGTTCATAGGCCTGGAAAGTTTCTCTACGTTTGTGGTTTCAAATACATAATTCCTACTTTTTCTGAATTATTTCTGGATTTTTCCGACTGCTTCAATTTATAAGAATTATAAATCATACTATAGAATAGATCTGGATTTGGTCAGTTTTCCTAATAGGTTTTGGCTTCATTCTTCATCATTTATGAATTCACTCATGCATTACTTTATTTCGGCCAAAATCTTTCATACATTTTGAAAACCGGAAATGCTGGGGATAAAATCAGGAAGAGGAAACATCACCGCGAAGAGTATTGGGATGTACAATTTGCTACGATCTCATGTAACGTGCATTACACCGAATCCTGTTTTCCATCAATGCGATGTTGAAATTTTGCGCATTTATCACCATAAATTAATAATTAAAGTTACGTTTATTGTTTCTTAAACGGCGCACGATTAGTCCAAACACGAAAAAAAAACGGAATTCCAGGAATTTTCTAAAAAACCAAAGTTACGAGGCTCGCGTAAGCCATGTCTCTCTATTTACGTTATTTAATACAGAATTTGACTTCCGGACTGATTTTTTGCTATTTTGGTTATTTGGTGAATTTTTCTTATTTAATATAAACGTCATTAAATAATAAAATAAAGCACCCATTTAGACCTTAAACTAATTCAAAAATGCAAAATATAATGAATTTTTCATTTGTTTCGAAATTTTCTGAATTTATGATTTTTTAAGATTTATATAGTTTGAATAAACATGTAAACCAATCATTTTCTAGGCCAATTTTGTGCGTTGAATCCGATTAAGAGTATAATTATGTTGTAGATTGAAAAACAAAAAAGTTTGAAATAAATAATAGTAAATAATGCAAAGAATTCGTACATTATAAGTTTTTGCTAAGAGAACAGGCTTCAAATGAGAAAAAAACATGTGAGATTCCTCCTTTCCTTAGGTATTCTTAATTAAATGACCAGTTTTTACCAGGTTTCAAGATTTCGTGGTTTTTCGGGAAGTTTCAAAATTAGTGAATTTTTTGAGATTCTTTAACATTAAAATGAACATATCTCCTAAACGGCTCAACGCACTGCTCAATGGCTTACTCCACACGATTTTTTGTTACATTCAGCATTTGCAGCATAACAGTTGATGGATATTTTCATTTCCGTTTAGGCATGAAAAAATAAATATGAAGGTTGTCCCCGATTTTTTTGAAATCGCTTTCTCAACTTTGCCCAAAATCAGTAGCGTTAAGGCAACTTATGTTGCTTACAAGTGTGCAAAATTTCAGAAGGATTGTGTGAGGCCAAGTTATATTGCGCCAAAGGTAATTTACCATAAATTAGTATATATATAGAACATGCGCACGGACGGACAATCGTTTTGGTCAGAGAGCGTGACATTCTGAGCTCCGCATTAGGGGATCTTCGATACCCGTAATAAAAAACCCTTTCCTTCCATTTCCTTTCCCTCCATTCCTAAATATCATATTCCGACAAATTCATGAAATTCAACATTCTATTGAAAAATGGTCATTTGAGCGAATTTTTACAATTAGATATCACCATCGTCTGTCAGATGAATTCTTTTCAATTGAATCTTAATTTCGATGGCATATGTAAATACAATAGGGACAGGGACTCTAGTCCACGGGCGTATAAACTGTATAGTAATGGTCCGTATGAAATGGATTGTGAAACTTGTATCCCATATTTAAATGGAATGTCACTAACAATTTGAAGGAGGAATTTTCACCAGAATCAAATCTTGCTAAGCAGTGAAAACAGAATTACAATATTAGAAGAGGCTCTGCTAGATAAATCACAAAGAATAAGAAATTAAATACCGATGATGTTAAATTGTAAAGTAACATTGCCGGAACCAGAACACAAAGGCATTACAGTAGCTTCACCGTCTCTTTTGAACTTTTTTCCGTCCCGATCAGCACCATCTCTCCTTCCTTTGCGTATACGATAGAGGAAAGTGGCAGGCTGGATTGCTTTGAAAGCCTCTGCCACATCCTCGCTATAGTCATGATATTTTAGAGTCCCGGCAAACGTTCTATTCTATAACAGTGTCAACTTCCTTTAAATTCACCTTCCTTATATATTATATATATAATATATATAATAATATTCAGTCCCTGGAAGAAAAATACCTCGCAGTAGTCAACCTTTTGTGAAAATCAGGCTACATTGACCCCATCTACGCTTTTTAACAAAAATATTGCTTAAATGCGACCGGGATTTTAGAGATTACTCCTTCAAATTACCCCGACTGTTCGTATTATTGGCATGTGTAGAATATTCACTGGAAAATGATTGTACATACTTTTTCATGCTTTAAATGCACACTAATTCCTAATAGATTTTAATCATGCCATCTGAATAGTCATGAAGTATCTTATTGAGTAGTCAATTATGTGACTATACTTAATAGTCAAAACTCTTTACACGTTTTTTCTTAAGTAATTAATAACTAGCACAGAGAGAGCCCACTACGTGGGCGAGCCTAAATCAAACCCGCTCTGAGTGTGATTTAAGCTAATCAGGAGGTTTCTGTCAGCTTGCGCTTATTGGCTCGCTGCCTGAACCCGGCACAAAAAAGGAGGGGAATGGTCCTTCAAATTATGTTATCGGATAATGGACAAAATTGAACTTTTTACATCCTAGGGTGCTTCCGCGGGATTTATCACATTCCACTAATTATTGTTAGAATTATTTTATGATTTCGTTTAGTTCTTTCAATTTGTAAAAGAGCAATATTTGTCACTATTTTTTCGCTGCTCGTTATTCTTTTGATTTAGAATTTGTTTACGAATGTTCTGGAAGTCAAACTAGCACGAAATACGGCGCAAACATGCCATGAAATGAATTTATGTACATCCAAGACCCTTAAGATTATACGAAACCTCGTAATGTTTTCAGCATTATACTTCGGATTTTGCATAGTCTGGGAGCATGGTTGTTGGTAAAAATAAAAACGCAATGAAACCCGTCTTTTAGACCAACCTTTACCAAATCAACTGTATGCTTCCAAACGTTGAAGGAGTGATACAGTTCACATCAGAAAAAATTATGTACTGCTGTTTCAATCGAGACTGTTGCATGTCGTAATATCCACAAACCTTCTACATTTAATATTTTTGGACAAAATGAACTATAATTTAGTACAGCGTAGACAAAAAATAACCAAATTACAAAATACACCATAGAATAAAACAGATTTTCGTCTTTCTCGTGCTTCTTGCATTATACTTCATATTTTCACACAAAAGATGTGTTAACTCCTGATTTTACTGATCATTTTATATCCTAATATTTTTATATCAGCTTGTTTACTATAGCAAACTGATTTGAGTTTAAAATCAATAATGCCTTTCTGGGTATTAAAAATACTAACCATGAACGGGAAATTCAATCTTTTAATAGCAATACGATTGCAACCTATCGTAACTGCAAATAATCGTTCAATCTATCTCAATGATCCTCACGAAACTCTAACTTCTACTTACAGAGTCAGCTTTTACTACATTGAGATTCATTTTTTATTGGATAAACGCCGACAACAACCAAACACAAAAAGCCTCGTGCAATCTTCTGACAAAGGGGGTTTAGCGATTTCCCCGGTTAAAAACCTCAACACTGGCGTACAGCCCCCGTAAGTTGCCAAATCTTCAATATTTTAAAAATCCAGGTGGAAATAAATACCGCAGTGGAAATAAAAGCACCGACGTGATTAAAAACTCCGGCAGAATCGAAACCTCGGTGGAAATTTAAACCTCGGCGGAATTAAAAACCCTAGTGCAATTATATACCCCTGCAGAATCTAACCGACCATAACATAACCTACACGGCCGAGGTTTTTATGTCCTTCGATTATTTAATTCCGCTGGGTTTTAGGTCCGATGGGGTTTACTGTTCCCCCGCGATTTTAACACCAGCGTGGGATTTAATTCCATCGGGGTTTTTAGTTCTGTGGGGGTGTCGCTTTAATTTCACAATTATTGCTGCTCACAGTTCAGACAAAAATGTAAGCCGATTATGACTGCTCATTCCAAGCCCCAAGAATTGGAGAATAATTCCTAAGTGATCGATTATTGGAAACAAATTTTAATAGTTTATCTTTATAAGCTACCATTTGCCAATATGTTGAGTGACACAGAAGTTTAACAAAATTAGTTTAGCTTAGAGTACCTGAAACTTTGTTATTAACATATCTCAACCGACGTGGAAGTCAAACAACAGTCTGCAGGTTCAAAAGTGAGTGAAGCCTTGAATACCAGGGAGACTCACACTCTCACTCATGCCTCAACACTCACGCACGGGATTGCTAGTGTTAGTGCTAGTATTAGTGTGTCACATGAATACGGCCCTCATTGTAGCTGTGAAAGTTTTGAGTGATGTTTACGAAATTGGAACACCATTTTGATTATTCATAAAGTTTTGGAGAAAAATGCAAATTATTCGTATTTAAGAAAGGCTATTCTTAATGGTAATTTTAGCTGTTCAAACTTTTAAACAAAAAAACTCGAGATAAAAAGGTTTGAACAATTTTGCTCCAATCAATGTGGCAAAGGCTAGTAAAATAGAGTCAAAATGGGTAAGGAATTAGTCAAATTCATCTTGTCTGGCAGTTGGTCAGCTTGACATCAAAACCAACGATTACGTATTTGCTTACGTGAGTTGAAATGCGGGTGCTCAAAAAAACAAGCGGTGTTGAGCCATTTGAAAGTTCCTTTGAGGATTTCATGAACTTAAAAAACCCGGCTGTAATATTAATTATGTGATTTTTTTAAATGGAAAGGAAAGCCGTGATTTCCCTTGAAAAAAATTCCCCAAAAATGTGTGAAATCAAAGTTTTGAACTATAAAAATTGCTTTCCAGTATTTTAAAAAAGCATTTTTACTTTTTTACAAACGAATTTATGGGTTTTTTAGTCCAAGTTTTGCATGACGGAAAAAAAATCAATAAATACCTTGAAATTTATAAATCATCTAAATATTAGTACCATAAATAAACACCAGTCGTGAACCCAAATAATCCGCCAAGTCCATTTTAAATGGATTTATTTCAACGCCGTTACAAAAATTCTTCCCACGTTTCCAATGTAGTTACGATAAATCGTGGATCTCTAATTGTTGTCCTATGTGTGCCTCCCCGAAACCTCGGAAAAGTCAGTGGAAGTGAAAAATGGCTGCATAAATAATTAATATATGAAAATTCTCCAACAAGAATAAAACTTTACGGGGTGTCAAATGGGAATGAATTTTTTATAAAAAATTACTTAAATTTTTATCAATTTTTGATAAGATTCAAAATCTTTCATTCATTTTGAAAAGCAAATTTGATGGGGGAAAAAATCACCGAATTATCGAAACAAAGAGTATTAGGATTTACAATTTGCTACCATCGCATGTCTCATGTGAGTTACACAAAATCTTGTATTATTTCCAGCAAGTGCATTAATGTAAGTTGTTTTACAACTATTTAATGAGGGTACGTAATTATCGTTTATTATATCCTAAACGGCGTCGAAATACAACAAAAGCGAGTGTATATTTTCCTTGTGATTTGGATATTCTAATTCGTCGCTAATGTTACAATATGACAAAATACATGTCTACAATAAAGATTAATTATAATAATAAATCAAAAAATTAAAGACATCCTCAACGTTCAGAAGTTGGCTGGGAATGAATAACGAGAAATTTTAACAATTTCGAGAAATTCCGGTAAAAAATATTTTTTACCGTTTGAAAATATTTCCAATCCAATCGCTCGAGGTTCGTGGTAAACGTTAATCACAAGAATCGTCTTGAATAATTTTTTTATAATTTTAAAAGGAAATATAAATTTGTTTGATATTGAAACAAGTAGTGCTTTTGTATATCGGAGAAGCAAAACCTTTGATGGAATTTGCTTTACCTCCACGTCGATTAAGAAATATGGGTTAAAAGAGCACACAGGTCTAGCATAGATTGTAAAGTAATTTAGAATGTTTGACTCGAATTTTAGCTGAGAGGAAATTTAAAAACAAACTTTATTCTATAAGCATTTTCCACCAAAAAATTTCCATCGAAAAATACAAGGCTCAAACGATCAAAAAGTCGGGGTATACCAAAACTTGTTCAATTCGGGAAAATCAAGGGAGCGTAGGATAATCCCAAACTGTCAGGAAGTAAAATAATGTATGGCGTTATGCTTTACCAATTCGTACGTATCTCTCGTTTCAGTTGGTTCTTTCAAGTATTTATGGGTAAACTATAAGGAGGGAGTAAAAAATGACGTTACTCAAAATATCATTATATGATTTATCATAATATAAACTATAGGATTGGAAAACAAATGGAATTTTGGTATGGAGGAAGCGAAACATTGTATTAAATTTTTGTTGAACTTGGACGCCGACTAAGAAATGAGTTTGCAGGTTTCTGACAAATTTCGGCTACGTTGGGAATTTTTGGACTTACAATGAGATAGTTATTGTTATTATGGGCAACAAATTGTATGAAAATTTTTAGTATCATGAGACAAACTGTCAGTCAAGAAATTACAGGATTGTTCCAACAATTTGATCACTATATTTTCCGCCTAAATTGGATCGTTGAAAAGGGAAAGTGATATTGAAATTCCATGAATGTACCAAGAAAATACCTTGGTACCAAACTATTGAAATTGGTTGTCAAAGTTCTCGTTATAAAAAAATATTATTTATTTTTAGAAGACTGACAAATCTTCAAAAAAGTATTTATTTCAAATGTTTTTGTAAAATCTGTATTATAATTATTTGAAATCAATTCTTTTATAATCGAAAATTGAAATATAACGTTAAGAAAGATGTAGACTGTAAAACCCGTTTAGGTAAACTTGAACAAGGATGTTAGTTTTTTTAACATCAAATTTACATGGGGCTAAACTAGATGCTCAGCTTCACGTACCCATAAAATCAGAAAGAATGGGCCGTTTGTAAGAATTGCTCGTTCCCGCTCCTTATCTAGATTCTGTGAGTCTTCCAAGCTGTTTCATTCTTTTAATATGTTGGTCAACAATGAACTAAGTAGTAGAGCTCCACGAGCTTCTGAATAAAAGTTTTAACGGCGTCGAAGCTACGCAGTCCAAGAATCAAAACGTTTTATTCCTCTTTTGTTGAACTTGGCCGCCGATTAAGAAATGAGACTTTAATTCTTACTTGGTGTAAGGACTATAACGGTAATGTAAATTAAATGATTTTTTCTAAATAAATATCCTCATTTCCCCCATAATAATTATTTTCTAAAAATATGTCTTCCTAAGTATGTGAATCTATTAAATTTATGCTTGCAGGGTTCAAGGTAAAATCCAATTTAATCATTTAATCATTTAATCATGCGATAATAAAAATATTGGATTTATTATAAATTTTTATATTTCGCCATGGAAACCAAAACCTCAATTGGGTTCCAATCTATGGAAGTTAGTGCATACCCAAAAGTTGCACTTCATATTTGACCAATAGCTATAATCAGTTACCTGCACCGTAGGGTAAAATTTCTTAAACGGCGTCAAAGTTCAACAAACAAATGCATAAAAGTTTTTGCTTCTTGCCTCTTCGGAGTCTGTCATTGGTTTCTTTTGTTGTAAATGAGTAAGTCCACGGGGAATATGTAAGCCCAAAATATCATATTTTTTAAAATTAGTCATTTTCAGCAAATATAACGTGTGTGCTGGATGTCATAAGCAACGGCGCTGGAATTTTTGTAATAGGTTGAGCTGTTCCGAAATTGTGGCCAAAAACGCCATTTTTTGTATTTAAGTCTGTATCTCCGGAACTAATGGGGCGATTTGATTCATTTTTGGTCTAATGTGTTCAGATATAAGTTTTTCAGTGCAGCTTTTTGGAAATTTTGAAAAATGGCTGAAATATAGGGGACAGAGTAGAAGTAAGTTGCAAACTCAGGCTCTACCGCATTTTAATAAGCAGCATTTTTTCCATACCATCCATAAATAGTGAGCTGAAGAAGTTGCTTGAAATAATGCATCCCAAATTGTTAATTAAAAACTTACGAGCTAAAAATAAATCTAATGGAAATTTTAAATTTTTCAAAGTACTTCCATTTTTTAAAACAACAGTCCATCTAAATTTTGTAAATTTCCTCTAAACTTGGTTCTAGTTTCAGTCAATAATTAGAAATAATGAAACTTCTACATTGAGCAGAGCAGAGTGTTCGTAAATCAAGTATCTTTCAAAAATGTATTTTTGGAAATTCCTGCAATTTACAATGAGCGCTAAACATAATTTAAAAGTATTATCAAGGATAAATCGACCTACAATTGCAATAAATCCAAGAAAGAAACAAGCTTCATCAAAAATTATTTATTAAAGATTGCTTTTCTTTAAACTTGGACTTTTCCCACAATTTTTCTCATTTTGAAAATTTTAAACGGTTACAAACAAACGTAATAGTTTCTGTATATAAAAGTACAGAGCAACATATGTTGTGTAACAATACATTATCAATATTACATTTTTTGATAAACCCTCACTTAGCTCACCCGTCTGGCGCCAATGGCGAAGAAAAAACGAATGGGGTGAAAGCTTGGAATCTCAGAGAAACGATTAAGGGCCATGAGTTAAACATTTTACGAGGCGCGTTTACTTTAATGTGCACATTTCGTAAAAAATTTTACGCGGTGACAATATTTTAAAAAAATTAATATAATTATTACATTGGATGAAATAGAAATTTATTTTCGAAAAAAAACAGAGTTGTTGGTCTACTCAGATTCTTGTATTCTCAACGGCCTGGTTTCCGTTGCCTGAACATTCAAGATCAGAAAATCTTGCCTATACGATTTCTAACTTGTTTCTTAAACGGCGTCGGAATGAAACAAAAATAATTGGCAGTTTTTGCGTCTTTGTTTCCGATATTCTACGTCAACACTAGCCTTATGACATGAAAAATATGAATACAATATTCATTGCGCACATTTTTAGCATCATTGAGTTGCATTATAAATCCAAGAGATTCTCATCATCGGTCTAAAATTGGGTGGTATGTGGGTTTCCTGGAAAATTACACCAAGTTACTGTTTGGGTGTTCTCATAGTTGCTCACGTACTTTTCAATGAAAGTTTTTATGCTTGGAAAAGTTTAAAATATAAATATTGGTTTTTGCTTCGCTTGAAAATGGGCTAAACTTTCGATTGTAAACTTCAATTTAAAAAGTTGTACACAGATTTGTTCATGCTACTGCAGGGACAGGCAGTGCGTAAAGATAGAATAGACTGTTACTGCTGTTCGGAGGCTACACTGACGAGTCCCTAAAGGACGAAACAACATGTTGTCTGTAGCTATTTTGAGGTATTTTGGGTTATAATCACTGTTAGTGATCCCCAAAAACAATCCTCATCGTGGAAACTGTTGGTTTCTATAATTTTGTCACGTAACCAGGTTAGAATCATTTCTACAAAGATAGAATATTTTACAAATGGCGCGCAAATGTTGCAATACATTTTTTCAATGTAATGTTGGTGCGATGGAATAATTTTACTCAAACCAATGTGTGACAAAGGCTGGAGTATTTGTGAGAAATTGTGGGAAATGTAGTACAATTGGGGAAAACTTAATTTGAGGCTTTAAACATTATTTCTTACTAGTTTCATCCATTTATACACAAAGCTCTTGGTCTACACGATCTTCCACAACTATCCACGCTCCTAAAGAGGTAAAATAATGAGTGGGAAGCGCAACATTTTTTTCATCTTTTGTTGAGCTTGGACGCCGACTAAGAAATAAGTTCGTAGCAATGCAGGTACGTATAATAGCTTTAATGTCAAGTAACTTAAATTCATGGACAAAGTTTTTTGAAAATTTTGAGTTTCATATGACAAACAGTCATAAGATAGTAAAGAAAAGTAGGGGCAGCAGATTACTACTACATTTGATTTCAAATTCCTTGAAGTAATTTCTACGCAAATTAAAAGAAACTTTTGCTAATTTTTTCATTCCAGAATAATTTTCCAGAAGGAGCTTCTGGAATGGTTGCGTAGGTCAAATTTTTCCTCCCACGATCCCTTAGGTAGAAAATTTATTGATCTGAACGTTGAGGGGGGCAATGCGGTACATAAATGAACCCAGTGACAATAATTATTATTATAGTTCGACGCACCTCTGTTCCGAAAACATTGGAAGTTTTGGCTCAAAAAAAATATTTGATGAGTTTTTTGAGTGCGTGTAAAAAAGAGAAAGTTGAATAATTTTCGCTTTTAAAACTTTTAGCTTGCTCAAAATTCTATGATGATGCTCAGAGGGAAAAAATTATAGGTTTTTAAAAATAATATATACCGACTTTTTAGCTTGATTTAAACTTATTCTCACCTTTTACTTCACATTTTATACCAATTTATATTATTTTTGCATTTTTTATTTATGTACTACATTCCCTCCAGCACAATAACTTATTTGTGTATTTTAATTATTTACATTTGGGACCAACAAGAAGGAAAAATTAAGGACATTCATCCTTTTTTGCAAATATCTTGGATTCATTTCATTTTGGGCAGTCAAAGGCCACGTAGTTGGTTTTCGACAATATCATCCTTAAAAATCTTGGTTGCTTTGGCAAAGATGAAGCTTTGAAAATTTCCTTATATAGTTCGGGAGAGAGCTTCTCGCACGAATTGGCGCGATGAAAACAAATTCATCTTGTATTAATAGTTCAATTGCTCAACTTTCGTCGATGCAGCTATTCGTTCAACCTCAAATTCGGGCTTATGTGCGTGTGCTCGAAAAAACAACCGGCGTTGAGACCTACCAGCTCCAGCAATTTGTATGTGTTCATTTACATTCCTTAATAGTTCTCTATAATAATATTTATAAAAATTAAAACCAATTATTATTGTATTACTTCCAATATTGCATTATTCCAAAAATGTTGTAGGGGAACCATGGAACATTGGGTGAAGCGTGGGTAAGATACGAAATTATAACGAATTGATTTGTTGGGGTAAAATTGTAAAATAATTAAAGGAGGATGAGCTAATTTTATATTTTCCCATTTAATCTGGTTATAATTAATAAATGATTGGATTTTTAGAAAAAATCCATCACATTTTCGCTACTAATGAATTATTGTCCAAGGTGTCTTTGTTAGTCTTGTGGAAAAATTTAAACCTGTGTACTTTAGCTAATTAAATAAAATGGGAGAATTTCTAGGATTCTTCATAGCGAATATTAATGTCCGTTGGGATTTCCAGGCTTCATTTTTATAACAATCAGTGTCGTGAAAAGTCGTGAAATTTTAACAATTTTATAAATTCCGGTAACAAATATTTCTTGCCGCTTCTAATGCAATCGCTGGAGGTTCGTGGTCCTAAGGGTGAACACATGAGTCGTTTTGAATCAAAACTTGAAAGGAAAAATAAATTTGTTTATTATAAAAACAAGTACTGTTTTTATTGTACACCCGAGAAGCAAACCGCTTGATACATTTTGTTTTGCCTCCACGCCGATTAAGAAATGTGGGTTAAAAGATCCAGCTTGTTCTTCATAGACGTTAAACATTGCTTATACGAGCGTAGTAATCCAGCAAACGGGTATGAGTAATCGTGTGCTGAATGTATGTGCTAATATTTTAACTGAAAGTTACTTACTACAAGTTCCATCATTTTTGTACCGCTTCAGAGTTCGTGGCACAAAATGTGAAACCTTTATTGTAACTTATCCCACCCTACAGGTCCGACTTTTATATAGAACTTAAAATTCAAAATTTCCAACACATGCCCAAAATGTGGCCGCTTTAACACTCAAAAAATCATGAATGAAATGATAACCATCAATTTAACAATAATTATTACTACTATGATTTTCAGAAAAAAGGGAATTTTCTCATTATAGAATTTTAATTGAGTCAAATATTTTTTTGCAAGCAATTATTTGAAAAGGTTTAAATTTTTAAGGTTAAACTTTGACCCAAAAATACTGAGGGAAAAATTAAATATCGCAGCGAAACGACTATATGTATATCATGTCTCGTAACTCGTAATGCACTTCACAGTACATTCCCCTATCTTTCAGTTTAAGGGATATTGTAACTTTAGGTGAACTTATATAACCTGGATCTTTAATAGATTATTTCTTAAACGGCGTCGAAATAGGACAAAAACGAATAGATTCTTTTTATTGTGATTTGGCTATTCAAAGTCCTTCAAACTCCACATGATTTCTTTTCCCTTGTTAATAATAACTAAGTGATTTGGAATTGCTCTTTTAAAATACTTTGAATACAACCCAAGTTTTTGATGATTTCCGTGAAATCCTAGAAAATTAATTTAAATATTTGGTGAATATTTGATAAAAATTTGATAAAAATGTGATAAAAATTCCAACGATTTGATCACTATTTTCCGGAAAAATTGAAACGTTATTGAGAGTTATTGGAATTCCATGAACGTACCAAGAAAATCCCTTTGTACAAATTCCTGGAAAAAATGCATTTCTAAGTTTTATAATAAAACAAACATTAACTATTGTCAAAGGACACAATACTCCACAAAATAAATATTTAAAATGTTTTTGTAAAAACTGCATCTGAATCAGCTTGTTGTACTCGTAAAATCAAGCATAATGGACCATTTTTGGGAATTGCTTGTACAATTTGCAGCTTTGCAGTACTTGTTAGGGTTATCCTTAGACACTGAAATACCTGCCAACCTGCCTGTTCCCGCTCCTTATCTTTGTGTTACTCCACCACGACCCTCCACACATTCCAAGTACAATTTAGAGCCAATATTAATACAACTCCCCTATGTTTTTTTGTGTAAAAGATGTAACGGCGTCGAAGCTTTGCAGTCCCATCACCATTTGTTCTTATATGAGGATTTTCTTATTCACTAGAATTTTGACGAATGAAAGAAACTCATGAACTAAAATGTTTAATTATTATTCAACCTTTGCTTTATTTCACCTTTACCATTTAATCCTTCTGAACCTCATTTCTTTCTCCTAGGATTCAAATCTTTCATCCAATGTACCTCAATCTCAATAGTCTCTCAAGGATCCGACTAACAATAACAACAAATTAAGCGAAGCTTTGAATTATGGTAGCGCTTACGAACAGGTAAAGTAGCAAATTAAGGTAACACAATAAGAAATATTTAGCTTTAAATAGTATAATATTCTTAAGTATATTATTGAATACGCAACGTGAAGCTTAATGTACGTGTATGTAGAAAGTAAGGGCAATTTTCTTCACATATTAAATCTTTATTTGAGCAACATTTCGAGCCACTGCTCTTCATCAGGCTCACGGATTGAGTGAGTAAATTATAATCAATTGATGACAGTAGGATTACATTTAGCCAATAAAATCAGTTTTTTTAAAATTCAAACAATCTCAGAAATGAAATAATTTTCAAGAAAGATTTGACCCGAAATAAAACTTTTTTGTCCTAAAAAATATTTTTATATATTTTTTTAAATAAAATATAATATTCTTAAGCAAATACACCATGTTCTATATTTTCCTTCTCCAATGCAGATCGGCATGCTGAGTTCAGCCACACATTTCCCCAATTTTTATGGTTACATTCATGGAAATTTAGGTGAAACTTTTGAAAAAAACTACTCAATTTGCACAAATATTGTTTTTTCAAGATATGAAATATTATTTGCATTGTCACAATGTCCGGACGGAACGGAATTTTAATATCTGATTCTGCACCTTGAGAGCCGTTTTGAATACAAGGCATTCATATGTTTTTACTTTAGTATGGAGTAGATTCAATTTACATTACAATTTCATTTTGAGGAAGCTATAAAAGGCTTGCAATATTCCAACGCCATTTATTTTATTATTTTAAATTTTTGAAAAAATAATTGCACTGGTAAATGGTGCTCACGTTTGTAATTTACAGTGTGCAATAAAATTGTGCCCTTTTTTTAAACTAATATTCATAATAATTAAGTTAATTTATGCCTTGTTGGATTTTTAAGCTGCAATTACCTAACTTTGCATACCTTAAACCCTTATCAACAATTTCTTCATCGGCGTCCAACTTCTGCAACAAAAACCTTTAAGGCTAGATCTTTCCTTGAGCAAATTCTGATGAAACATATAAATAGGACTAGTGCTCGGACCAATTCAGTTTCGAATTGAAATATTTCAATTCAATTCAATTCAATTTGGTTCACGCTTTTTTCGA
>JAQFXU010003140.1:0-17393 GCA_034693705.1 Spatulosminthurus flaviceps | reverse complement strand
TTACTGTTTACGCTTTGCAGCATGTAATGTACATATACGACGTCAATCATCATCATCATCATCGTCAACATCATCATACAGAGCATGATGAAGCTTTTAGTTAATAAGATGCACATTGTCGCAAGATTTCATCTTATCCTCATCAAGAAGAGATTTCCATCCGCATCGCGGATGGCTTAATGTCTAGTAAATTATTATTAGGAAACTGCAGAGATTACAGATGACGCAAGACATGCCGTGGATTAAAAAATCATAACAATCAATAAGTTTCGGTTCCTAGAAAGAAAGCAATTTCCAGAAACCGCGCGCACAGTGCTAATCCAGAATGTTTCCCAGAATCACATAACCTGGCTGGAATTCAGGATAAAAACGGTGTCTGACGAGTTTCCTCAGGTAAATGAGATAGATTGATTATGAAAATATTTTCCGAAAATACAAAGTAAATGTTTGGAGATGTTGCTGGCCAGCTTTCGGCTTAAGGAGAATAAATATCTGATTTCTGGTTAAAATAATTAAAAACATATCTCGAAAAGAACTAGCCTCGCTGTAAATCAGTGGAAAAGAATTTTACGGTGTGTACATTGTACACCAGATCTGACTCGTGCAACTACTGGCAATTAAGAGAAACTTATGTTAAAGCGTTAAGCAAACAACACATTTTATTTACATATAATTATTGTATCTACTCTTGAATGGATTCAGAATACCCCACTTTTATCGAAATAAAGCTTACAATAAAGCTATATTTTATAAGCCATAAAATGTAGGCACACCTGTCACTTATTAATGCTGTATTAATGCAAGTTATTAAATATTGTCTCAACGTCCACGTCCACCATAATATTCAGCATGGCAGCGATTTGATTCGTGTTAGCCTCATCTTGATTCACGCTTACAGTTAAAAAGATCAAACAAAATATATATACTAGGGGCCCTGGCTCAACAGACTTTATTCATATTGCATGAATTGTTTTTATAAGTTCAAAATGATAGTTCTAACTAGTGTCACAGCTTAAAATCAAAGCCAGGAAAATTAATGGATTTAACGAATTTTAAATATTTTAGCTACAAGTTTTAGTATTACATGGAGCTGCTGGAATGCATCGTAAAGCAGTGGAGTCATAATTTCAACGCAAGTTGAGTGCTGAATATTTTTTCAAGAACAAGGGATCCACTTATGAATTGGGAAAATGATCAATAAGGGCAAAGATCAAAGTAAATTTTGTGTTAGTCAGTCGAGACACTTCGAAAATTCCGGTTTACTTATAGTTGCATTCTGCCCAATTTCGTTACACATAACTGCTTTTGGGATACCATCTTTTATTTTCTGCATTTCGTAAACTTCGATGGCTCCTAATTTCTGCTGCCCATTTTAAACTATATACAAGGAAATAAAACCATTACTAACATTTATATCCTGTTGGGATTTTAAATATTTACGGCAGCTCACATAAAAGCGACCGCAGTGCAGTGCAGTGATTGACAACAATAGGGCAAAATATTTCTACAGGTTAAAGTGGTAATCGCAAGCGATACACATCTTCCTCCTGTGAAACGTTCAGGAGGTATAACTTGATAATGCTTTTGTACACCCACAATTTCTTCCTCAAAGGACAAACTATTGTTAGTTTGGACAAAGGTCAGATTACGATAAAACTATTAGCATATTTTAGGAAGCTTTCCATTTGAATAAATGTGTGAAATACCTGCAAAAATTTCTCAAATTTGGCAGAAAAATGATGTCATTATTTTTCAACTTGTTCCTCACTATCAATGACGTTCTTTAAATTGTCGAGTGCTCCGCACAATAGAGAGGTGGCTATAATGAAAGGAATACATACTCACAGGGCAGGCAAAATGAAAGTAATAATTTACTGGGGTTCTATCCTCCTCTCAACTATATGTACATGTAACCTCTATACCATAACATTTCTGTGAAAAGTCCAGGGGCGAGACTTTATTTTTACGCGAGCAGGCGGCTGTTACAGAAAGGTTCTATACAGATATATCCACATTTAATTTACCAAACATACCATCAATTCAGTTAAACTTAGTACTTGGAATGAGTACGTGTGTTTATATTTCCTTGTTTAAATGTTTACAATGGTGCCCCTTTAGTTATCATACGTTTTAACAGCAACAACTTTTTTCTGTTTCATTCTAACAACACCTTTTGTTTTTGTTTTTATTAAATATGTTGCTACAAAATTGTTTTACAAAAATTATCGTAGGCTTTTGCAAGCGTTTTCTCCCCATTTTCTGTAAGGGCTAAGGAAGTGCTGCATTTATTCCAGTATACAAGCAAGTAAAAACAAATTTTATTGTTTTGTGAAATTTCTGATGACTTTTCCTGCTTTACAGGTGAATCAATGGGGCACTACTAAACTTGTCAACTAATATCAACTCTGTGCTTTTAAAAATTTATAATTCAATGCTGTGATTTTCCCCACTAACTGACTAACATAAATAGTGCAGCAAATTTACACTGTACAAGACAAATCCTTATTTCCAGCTATTAACCCGCAATAGCTTAAGCGAAGTTGTATCCCAATGAAACATTTGTTGATTCCTGAAAATCCAACATCGTTTTAATTCCAGGGACAACAGATTAGGTAGTGATTTATAGTGTAGCAAAAATGCCTTTTTGCCACAGTAATAACCATGTGATTCCGGATGACGGGCAAGGTATTTTTTATTTCAATAAATTGTTCACTTTCTATTTTCCTACAGTTCATCTTCTGAAAATTTACTTTCCCTTTCTACTGATCTCTTGAATTTTGGTATTATTCTTTACTCCGCTCATGTACTACATAAAAATAGTGTCAGCTTTTATTTGCGGATTAGGCATGCACGTGTCTATTCTGTAGTACTTATAACTTATATAGACACAGACACGTTTCTGTAAACGAGTGAATTGTATTTACATACATCCATGCAAACAATGCATTGTGTGTACCGACTACGGACTACTGACATGAGTATGTGAAGTATACACGTATACTCCTACAATCTTCACGCCAGCAATTTCACAAGCGCATTTGATTGCTTACGACCATGAAATGGTACACGCTTAGGTAGCCACATGTGATGGAAATAATTAAAGTGGTGGACATACGTAGTACTGCATACAGTTTACGCATTTCCTTCTTTTGACATTGATGGCTGCGGGTTAAATACTTTCAAAGTTTCAAGTCACTTGCCTAAAAGCAATGTGTTATCAGCTATGAGGTTTCTACTAAAGGCTTGCTCTTTTATCCTCGGATTTTTCTCTGTGTAATTTCTCTACAAAATTAATGTTTTGTAAGTTCCTCTTGATAAATCGTGTTTTAGCAACCATTTACTGCGTTAAAATTATTGCACAATTTGAAATTGGAAAATAGCTTCTTTGGGGGCTGGGTTACGCAGCAAGCAGAATGGTATTTATTAGCTATAAAGCATGTATGTATAGTATGTTTTCAGCTATTATGGAGTCAATTATGTAGACTATGGCCTTTCTTGGAATTAATTAGGCATTGAGACTTTCAAACGTCAGTCAGTTCAGTGAGTTTCTAAGTTCCTAGTATTTCCCTGCTTTCCAATGTTCCAGAAGAGCAATTCTGTGTAAGGTTGACTCTTGGTAAGTACATACAGTTTTTAGGTAAAGCATAAATTAAGGATATTTATAGTGTAATAGCTTTCGTATCTACCTGTAGTAGCATGGGACGTAGTAGAGAATGGAAAACAATTTCCTTTAAAAACAGAGGCATAATGAGTGTAATAGTATAATGACTTCATGCGATTTATTTATTACAGTCTCTTGAATAAATCATTTAAATTATCTGACTGAGACACGTTGTTATTTTTGACCTTTCTTCATGGAACTTTCAAACTGGTTTAAGTGATTTAATCAATCATTCTTAAACGACCCATCCAATTTAGAGGAGATAAACATTTACATTATCTATCGAGTATTGATAAGGTGCTCCCATCTCAATAGTTTTATTCGTGCCTTACCAGAAGGAGTTATTTCAATAGACAGAAAATCAACTTATAAAATTGCGATTATTGGGTTCATCCTATTGTATATAGCCTTATGGTACTGCCTTCAGCATATTTCTTACAATTATTAGTAAGACGATTGCAGCAATGAGTGGAGGGGTTAATATTTACGCTTGCAGTTGGAATAAGCATCCTCCTGCTGAATATGCAGTCGTGTTACACTTGTTTGTCGTCTTAAATATACAAAGGTAATTTTTGGAAATTGCAGCTAATCTGAGCTTATATGAAATCACTGAATTATGCGCCTGTAATTACCGAAAAGCTTGGCGTGCTTTCTACATGTCATCTTTTAACAACAAAGTTAAGAGATAGAGCACTGCTGGTCTCTCAGCAGCCTAATTGCAGGGACTAGTAATCAGTGCCCCACTGAATAGAGGAGAAGAGCTTAGCATACAGGAAATAATTATTGCACTAGTAATTAAGTCCATAATCGGTCCATCGTATGGAGTAAATACGCTGTTTATCTCGCATCATTTTACCGTAGGGTCTTTGTTTAAAATCATAATTCAACCCTGTCGAAGAACACTGTTCGTGTTTCGAAAGCTTGGTGAAATAAATATATGATTCATTAATATCCACGTAGTCCAATTATTTCAACATGGTTAATGGTATGTATAGGGGCTTTGTTATTTTGCGATATTAGAAGGTGATCTAATGTCAACTTTTTCCACCGCTTACATTTACTTACTTTCGTATATTGCATTCCAGTATATTTATTTACACAACTTGGAAATGCATTAAAGAATGACAAAAAAGTATTTTAATGTGAACATACTATTTTACATTCAATACAATTCAATGCATGCTCCTAACTTACAATTTTATAGTTAGCGCTCAGGACAATAGTTAGTATTATCACTTCAATTGACTATTGTAAAGCATATTGAGGTTTCACTGTAAAGAAAATAATTACGCGAACATTTTCCGTACCAGCAGTATTTTTTTTACTGGGAATCCCCTGGTCTCCAATAGTCCAGCTGCACTTTAAGTTATAATGGTACAGTTTCGAGGTCAAATATATTTATACACTACGCCTTTAACTTGGGGCCAGTTTTTATTCACATTTCAAAGTAGTAGTCCCTAGACCCAAAGCAGTGCAGTTTATTATGACTAAATATGTACTTACTTACATTACGTAAGCGATAGTTTTTTACAAAAAGTACGGAAACATTTTAATAGCTACACAGCCCATTAAAACACAAACAAATAGGGCTTATCTTCTATCTTCCATATTATTAATCAAGGCGTATTTATACCCAGCAGATACATACATTTTCCACCGACCACACTATACTTAATAGTAATAGAGATACAAGCATTTTCATGCTTGAAACATTAGTATTCCTTCCTGTGCTACTAAAACACTCAGATTAAATTGCACTTTCAACTCCCTCGCCTCACATGTGTTGCAAAAATGCGCCTGTCAACTCCATATTTTTCTTTATTGGGGCCCTGTGAATTGTCATGATATTATTTCCTCACATCACAACTCTGTTATGCATACCTTCTGCCTCAATTGACTTTACACATTTGAAGTATGTACATAATAGTATTTGTTGTGTTTTACTTGTTGTTGCTCAAGCTTAACCTGCTCTGTATCATTACGTAATCATCACGTTATTTTTTAGTATAACCGATAATAACATTTTTCGCGAAGCCAGACAGGTTGTTGACGACATTTTGTATTGTGCAATTCCTACTTACCCCTCTGTGTTTCGTGTAAATGTGTACAGTTAATTCCTCAAGAATACTCTGTCATTTTACAACTGCGTATATATATCAGTCTACACAAATGTCTATATCTACGTAAGTGGTTGGTTTGTATGAAGTATGAACATGATCACACGGTTTTGTTCATTCTTAATACATTATTTAGATGATGCTCTCACTCCTAAGCATATGATGAATTAGAGATGATTGTATGAACAAAATGTATTTTGCACGTAATGCCCATTTCTGTTCTTAATAATAGTAGAAAGTTCATGCATTAAAACTCGACCTGTTGCAATTCTGACTGGGACGCAGAAACGTTGGGAAGGAACGCAAAGGTGTATGGAGTTTGTTTGCACAAGCAACGCAGGATTTTACGATCGTTTCAACTTGTTGCTGCATTTACCAAAAATCAGTAGGTGAATTGAGTGTATTCATAATTCATTGAGGTTTATGCAGTCATTGCATTTTAAAGATGTGTTGATGGTATTTTGTGACCTTTGAATTTCATATTGCATTGTTTGTTACGTGGCAAGTGCTAAAACTATTAAATGTTCAATCGTCACGAGTCTCAAAGGAGTGTTTACATTTCCTACAAATGTAATGTAGTATTGAGAAATACATAATACGATGAGAGAGAAGGAAGGTATAGCGCGAAGTGCGAATGAATGTTGAACTCGTATATGTATATTTTTTGTACATTTCATACATGTGCATGTATGCAGGCAGAATAATAGGGACGAGTGTAATTGATTATTGACAGAATGATAATATTTTGTAACCTGACGACGTGAACATCTGATCGTAAAAGCTCTGAAGATGTCTGTTAAGTGTGTTGAAATGATTTTGAGAATTTGTTAGGAGGTTCATTTAACTTGATACGTCGAGTGATGATGGAAGGTTCCCATTGAACTTGTCTATGTAGATATAGAAAGTGGAAGTGGTTTCTATTCTAGGTATTAATAAAAAAGGATGACAATACTAAGTGCCGGCTTATCCCAATTGGATTTAGTAACTAGTTGCATTACTCAGATAAAAACACATTGGGCGTAAAAAGTGGGTGGTGTTTTAACTGAAGTTGAGATTCTTTGAGATGTACGTAAGACTTTGTTAGATATGTATCTATAGGAATATGAATTTGTAAGTTAATCTTTGAAATTGTGGGCAATTGGGTTATTTGTATAGTTTGTTCATTTTTTTTGGCTACAACAAAGATTTTAGAACTAATTTGAAGTTGTGAGGGGGAGAGTGTTAATTGTGTACTTTTTTGGATTACGATATGATAAAAGTAATAAAATGATTATATTATTGTTTATATTTTTACGGAAAGCAGAATATCAGACGGTGGACTTAATGGATGGGAAGTTATTGAAAGAAGATGTATTCCCTTGCCTTTCCCGTGGAAGTGATGCCTTCAGAGTTTACCTGACATCATCCGAGTTGATACTGCAAGCTGTGAAGGATGAACAAGTAATAGAGCGTTATCAATTGGAGGATCTTTTTGGTTGTCATACATTAAAACATTCGAAGAAGGCAAACGAGCCCGGTGCGTACTTATGTTTTTATATGTATCCAAAGAATAAGCGCTCCGGGATTTTATCGAGTGTTAAAAGTCGGGAGAGAACACCTTTAGTGTTTCTTGTACAAAAACCTGGGAAAAGTTTTAAGGAGAATTTAGAATTTGCTACTAGATGGAAAGATGAGACTTTGAGGCATCTCCGAAGTCTTTTTCCTGTGTGGTTGAATTGCAAACCGTTTAGATCAAGTAGTGGGTCCGTCCATGCAACAATTGGGGATGAGGCACAAGGACAACGTTTGAGTGATGCGCAAAATTATTTAACGACAACACCGGAGTTCTCAGTAGCTATATCGTCTTTCAATCTGCTGCAGCGAAGATACTTGGTGATTTTGAATCCAAAAAGTGGGCAAGGGAAATCCATATCGATCTACCGTGTAAATAGTTTTATAATTAAGTTAGTATTTACTATTTACTTATCGATTTAGGAATATGTTTAGCTCACTCGTCCAATGTATTGTGTTACAGGATACTGTAGCTCCAATTTTGCAGGAAGCTGGTATTAAAGCAGAACTTTTTATAACCGAGAAAGCTGGTCATGCAAATTCTTTTGTATCATCAATGAATTTCCACGATCTTCATGGAATTTGCACTGTTGGAGGAGATGGGCTACTCTTCGAGGTTGTGAATGGACTTCGATCAAGATCTGATGGGAATCAAATTGCGCATGTAAGGAGACTTTATTTTAAAATGGTTTTAAAACTGCATGCCCTGATGCATTCGATATTGCAGGAATCATTGTGTTTTGCATTTTAAAAGATTCCAGTGGGGGTTATTGCCGGCGGATCGGGAAATGGATTGGCTCGTTCCTTAGCATCGTATATGGGAGAATCTTCAGACTATTTAAAAAATCCCGTGTTGTCCACAACCTTAGCCGTTGCCCGAGGAAGGGTTGTTCAAGTAAATATGGTGAGTTAATTGAAATAATTCTCCAAACTTACTCTAAAAATGGAAATATTGTTACGCTGTTGTTTTACATAAGTATTAATTAAAATATTTTAATAGGCTGAAGTAGATTTGGACGACAGAAGGCTGTACTCGTTCTTGTCAGCTGGCTGGGGCCTGTTAGCAGATATTGATGTAGAAAGCGAAATTCTTCGCGCTATCGGGGAACCTAGATTTACGGTTTGGTCATTGTTACGATTAGTAAAGCTAAAAACTTATAGAGCCCAATTGTCTTACATTCCTTATCACCATTTAAGTGGAAAATCAACTATGAGCGAATCCTTAACAGAAGCAGATGTAGATCGCACAAATGATAGGACAACAATCGAAGGAGATTTTATCAGTATTTACTCTTCCATTCAGTCTTACATTGGGTCAGATTTGATATTTGCACCCGCAGCAACAGCGAATGATGGTCAAATACACTTGACATACATGCGCTCAAATGCAGGACGAGCTTGTGCCACCCAATTTCTACTGTCGTTGGATAAAGGTGCGGAAAAAATATTATGTGCTCATTATTACAGTTTACAGTTGATCCTATATTTTCTTCGATAGACTTGGAAAAATAACACAAAATAATCTCAGGCATTATTTCAGGTACGCACACTAACGTTAATGGAGTTACGTATATCGCCGTGAAAGAATTCTCACTGCAGTCCAAAGGCGGAATAAGTGGTAACTTAGTCATAGATGGTGAGCGAGTTTCAGGAGAGAAGATGGTTGTTCGAATAAGTCCGACTCCGTTGAATGTGTTTTCAATTTAAATCTTTCTTTGAGGAAGGTTCATATTACTTAATGAGCAATTTGTGCCAGTAAGTACATGTAATGGGAAGACTAGAGAGAGAAGAAACAAGGCTACATTCGTCAACTGAGAAAATACATACTTCTATACGTACGAGCAAAGATTCGTTATTTTGAGATATCGAGATATTATGTACAATTTTGATTTTGTAATTCTCAGTATAAATCCACAAGTATTTAGTATTTACGCTAGGCCTACAAAGTCACGTGGCTCACGTCTAGTGAAATCCTTCAAAATGGTACCTGCGATTTTTCTAAAAAGGTTGTTTAACCAAGAATTAGACCAATAAGGTGTGCTGCACTATCTGCTGTTGCACATCAACGTTTTTGTTGAGGTTCAGGTATTCAATAATCTTGGCAACCTCTTGTGATATAAAACCCAGAAGTGGCGGTAGGGCAAGTGTGGACGATTATGCATATTGAATCGAAGTAAGAACTGATTTTAAAACAAATCCGTCTTCGTTGTTTCACTCCTCATCTTGCAGGTATCGGTTAGTTTTTCTAGTTGCGGTTGCGAGTATGTAGTCCAAACATTTCTCGGTTAAAAAACGTACGTAATAAATTCGCACAGTCGAATTTGTGCAGCGCCAGGTTGAATAGCTATAGTGAGTATACATAACCTTTCCGTCTCACTCTAATTGTAAGAGAGTTAGAGGTATTCCAAAATAATATCACTATTCCAGCAGGTTGCATACCTCGTTTAATTTTGTAAAAGCAGTTTTATAAATGAGTCAAGAAATAAATTGTAAAAATGAACTTTGAAGTCTTCAGAAGATCAGAACTGAAAATTTTGGCCGGCAATGTCCAATCATTGTTTAAATAGTCTGTAAAAATTAAGTGCTTTGGAAATGGATATTTATTACATCATTCCTTCGTATAAATATACACTGTATACTTACAACAGTCTAATATTTCATACATATATAATCGACTTATAATAATAAATAAAATAAGCATGTATAAATATTGGATCAAGTTATCGGGAATTACATTGCAATTGCATACGAACAACTTCAATTTTATAGACCTTCTTATTGTGGTATTAAAGAACAGTAAGCTATTTATTATCCTGCAGCTTTAGAAAGTAAGTTATTTACTTATAATAATAGATAAATCTTCTAAAAAATTCTATAAATTTATAATACTGACAATTTTGTAGCTAACGTAAGTCCAGTTGGCCCTTTGGTTCCCCTTTATATTTCTGATGCAAATTGTCTGTTCATGTAATATGTACTGGAGCTTCACAATTCTATAAGTCACAGATGGACTTGTTTGTACATTACGAAATACATATATACATACTTAGTATTTGTACATCTGAGATATGTTTATAAAATTCACTTATGAGTGCTCTTCTCTTTCTCCCAGACGTTTGGGACAAAATAAAAGAAATAAAGTATAGTTGCTTGTTATTAATATTCTGTCTATCATATTTTCAAAGAAGCAAGTATTTACTTTAGACATACATGATCACTCGTACTTTGATGACTTCTCTACAAGGTGGAAAGTACAGGAAAATGGTGTACGACACCTTTTCTTATTTCAATTATTTGGTCACCCTTTTAATTATTTTTAGCAAAAGAAACAATCAAGAGTAGCAAAGGCTGGACTGGAAGTCCCAATTATAAACCTAAATTTATGCATAGCACCAGAAATAATGTTACAAGTAAGAAGAACATACAAATACTATGATAACAGCATAAATGACTAAGGAAGCTATTTTCCCTATTTTTATTCTAGAACATTTAAAACGTTGGTCTCAAAAATTCTCAAATGGTAATAAAATTAAGAATATTGTCTCATTTGTCTCACACTAATGCTATGTTCTACAGGGACTTTCTCTTTGAAAACAACTGTTTGGGCCAGATGACAGCTATATTTTCTGAGTACTTTATTTGTGGGTTTTTAAAAAATGTCTACCAACAGGATTATGATTATATAAACAGTGATAAAGAACATAGAACGTGGTAAAGTAATTCCAGTCGAACAGTACTCAAATAATAATCAGCAATCAATACCTAATTTGTGTACAATAATTTATTTGACTATCGAAGCTTCAATACTTGAGTATATAAAAATTTTTGACACAAGTTTTGCCACTTTTTTTCAAAAATACAAAACGAATATTTTCCGTTATAAGTATAAGTAGTAGTAATGTTTGTCTTGATTTTTAAAACTCTCTTTACCAAGCAATTCTGCGTGCAAAAAATTGCTTTCATTTAATGTTTCAGCCTTTCCGTGGATTGAATTTCAAAATAAGAATAATTATTAGATTCAGGGAAGTGCACACCAAAAACTGCTGACAGTAACAACCATTCACAGTAGGACGTTTTGAGTTTGGGTAGAATTTTTGGTACGTCGTATATGTAAGTACTTGCTAAGAATCGCCAAAACTATCCAGCGGACAGCAAGGCTGTGGAAACTATCTACAAAAAACGATTTAGTCTGTAATCTAACAATCAATAAAACTAAAAACTGAACTGACAATAAAAGAAATGAATACATAACTGGTTTACTATTTATCTCCCTGACTATATTTAAATTGGTCCAGAACTGAGAACTATATAAAAGCAAAACAAACAAACTTGAAGTGAAAACTCGAGAACTCTGTCACTCTACATGGTATTTCTTGTAAATACTTTATGAAACACACGCTGCAGTAGGTGGCATGCTAAATGTAGTGGCTTTTTGCTAGACGAAGTCTATTGTTTAGTCAAAGTCTTAAAAACGTTTCAACACATTAAACTAGTACAGCATATCCTAAAAGGTTAGATTATATTCATATCTTCTATTTCTTAACGTCTCATGATCAGTGCAATGGTAAGTAGCTAAACACAAATTTTTCGGGCTATTGGTATTGCTTTTAAGTAAAATAGCGCGAGTAAAAAGTAGAAACTGAACAAATGACAACATTAATTATTTTCAAATTTCAACAACAGCTGCCGAGCTACACACAGAATGTGAAAAAAATAACCATTATTTTTTAATTTACCTACTGTATCTAGTATGTAACAGGTGGGATTCCATAACACGTTTCTGTGCATTAATTTATTATTAGCTGTTCCGCGTAAATATATAAGCTGCAGAATTGTAAGTACGCCACTTCGCAGACATACTTCTACCTCGGCAGGGTGGCTTAACCTTGAGAAGTTAATTTTGAAGAAACGTGAGCAGCTCCGTTTAGTAGTGCCGTGAAACAAGAAGATGAATATTTTCCTGGCAATTACTCAATATTTTACGAACGATGTCCACTCCCATATTTGACACGTCTATACCATCCACTTGCAGGATTTTATCACCCAATTTGACAGTTGAGTCATGAGCTTCTATAGAATCCACGTAAATACCCTAAAGTACATCACAATTTAGTAAAAGTCAAAAATTTTGTCACAAGTGCATAAAGTATCTGCAATATTAACTGAGCTCACATTGCTGCCGTCCCCAGCATTAGAACCAAGAGGACCGTCGGTCACGGTAAAACCAAGAGTGTTTACTTTCACATATTCCACAGGAACCTATAATAATTAAGACTGGTGTCAGAAAACCTTCCCATATTTATTTGCAGACCTGAAAACAATTGCCCTGCCTGAATGCAGCCGTGAATCTGTAACAGTAGTAGTGCTGTAATTTCTAGTTTTGTCAAAGTTCGAATCATTATGATGCTTATTGCTACATACAAAAGCAGTGTTAAACATATAACCTTAGTACACATTCATTTATAAACATAATTACGTATGTATACTTAGTTTATATTATTTGCAATATTGTAACAGCTTACAACTCGAGCATTGCGATGAGTCCCAAAAATCCACGGCTTCCTGGTTGCTACAGTTGGAATTTTAGAAACTGGGCTGCTGACTGTATTTGTTTGTGTAAACGGCTCTGCAGTAACCGCGGGCAAATCTGATTTGTTCGAAACTTTGTGTAAGTTAGAAGTTTGTGGATCTGGAGGCGTTGGAAGTCGAGGTATGCGGCTGCCACTGAGAGTTCGTTCCAACTTGCAAGATGTATCTACATGTTGACCTTGGTGCTCAACAATATTTGTAGACTGTGAACTCGGATTTTCTCCAAAGCGTGGAATACGGCTTGATCCCGTAGGACTGGTAATGGGAAGAATCGGTGCTAATACCGTTGTATTTCCAATGGCTTTGTTAAAAGGTGCTGGCGTAGGCGATGAATGGTGGGTCGTTGCAGACTTGCCTAGCTTTGATTCACCGCTTACAACCCCAGGAATTCTACTCCCAGAGAGTGTTTTCATTAAAGCTGGCTTATTAGCCACAGGTGTGTCTGCCTTGACAGGTACATCTGGCTTGACAGCTGTAACCACTTCAGCACTGCTGCTGCTCAGACCTTTAGGAATTCGAGTCCAGTTTACATTACTGTTAACACTGTGGTCCGAAACGTTTTTGTTTTTTGTGATACTACTAACACTAGTGGTACTAGATATCTGCGGTAATTTACTTAAAACTGGTGGTTTTTGAGGCACTTTTGATGCGTCTGTGACTGTGGGAACAACAGCAATTTTCGAAGGGGACAAAACTGGTATTCTAGAGAAGCTCTCGGATGATGAAAGACCGGCGTCGGGTGACTCTAGTTTATTGTAGTCAGTTGTTCCACGGCCACTTGCATTATTATTACTAGCGTCAGCATTACTACCACTAAACCCAGAGACAGAACTGATTTTCATACTTTCCCAATGAGAATGAGCTTTGTCCGGTCCGCTGTTACTATGTCCATCCTGACCATGTTTTAAACTCATTTCTATGGTGGAAATCAAGTCGTTTTTCCTTAGTTCGTCCACAGTAGTGGTTGTGATTTTCTTGATTATGGTTTCTAAATTCTGCACTTGGGTTCCTTGATTGTCACTGTGTTCATACTTATTTGTGATAGTAGTGGAATTCTCCATGACATCCATCATTTCCCTCTGACTGGCATGCATTTTAGAAGCATCGATTATTTCCTCAATAATTCGACTTTCATTGTTACTAGATACACGTTCAGAAGCCGTAGTAGTTTGTACACTTGTGTTCCGAATGCCGTCAGTATTCAATTCTAATACCTCGGGGACTGGCATAAAACGTCTATTTTCCTGCTTGAACTTATTTTCATCCTGCTGAATTTGAAACACTCCGTTTTTGCTTTCTTTATAAACTTCATTAGTGGTTATCATGGAATGACTATCTCCACTCCCGCTATTACCCGGTGCCATCGGAATGTTCGACGAAGAATTTACATGAAGATCCGGTCCCAATGCAGATTGTCCGTTTTGCGTCTCCATCTGATGCGTCTTTAGAGGGATAACAGGCGATTGCCTCGTTGGATTCATGGTTAACGGACTGGACGGACCCACAGGTGTTGTGGATGGAGTGGATCTAAAAAAGGCTGCACGCCTCGCTGCCACATGATATGGTGGTGGACCTTTTTTGTTATTTAGAGAATCCACATCATGCTTCAAAAACGGAGTTTCTTCCGAACTAATAACGGATGGATACGGCTCAATTAATGAAATATTAGTTTGAGTAGGGAAATGATGAATGTTTTCCACACTTCTCTTATTTGTTAGTTCTATACTTGATAAAATTGTTTCCACAGGCAGGAGAGGTACTTGAGGTCCAGAAATATTGGAGGAATAGGAACGTTCACTTGCATTATTAGTAGCTGTGGGGTCATGCTGAATGTAATCTTTGGCAGGTAAAACAGGTTGCTGCGGCTGGGAGCCGTTAAACAAATCTCCATTTAATGGATTCTTACATATATCTTCAATTTTAACCTGAAATATCAAATAAGTGATCCCTATAAACTTTTGTATACTATCAGTAAGCATCATGACAGCCAATTCAATTCATCAAAATATCACTTATTACACACAAACATGACTCGTTTCAAAATAATATTAAACATCAAAAATATTAATCAAAACTAAATCTAGGATATAGCACGGAACGGAGACAGGTTTAATCCATAATTGCACACGGCCACTAATGAAGAGGGGCAAAATTCCTTAAACATTTAGCATGGCGGCATATGCGTTTAGCGCATCAATGGTTTAAAATTTTGACTAAATAAAGCGGAAGTAGCAAAACTAATCAACGAACTTAAATATCCGCCCTAATATTAATAAAATAATAAATTTCATTCTGCTCGTTGGAAAAAATCTGCGAAATCCCGACAAGGAAGAGAGGCACATAAACAGGTGTGCAGCTTAAGTAAGCTGCTACTGCTGTTACTTAATCAGTTTAATGCAGTAAACTGCATGTAAACAGATTAGTTATGCAGCATGTAGCTGCATAGCTAAATTGTTTCGTATTTAATTTGACCAACTTGAAAATACTTTAAAGGAATTCAATTCAATTCAACTCATGACTTTAGACGTGTTATTCCTGAGTCAGTACAAAAATTTGTTCTCCCCTGCTCAGTAACACACAATGCTAAATTGCTGATTGAAAAAACTGCACTAGTTCTCGTAGATTACATCGATATCTAGACCAGAGTTTGGCTGTCCAAAATATTTGTACAGTACAGAATTATTATGATTTTTTGATTAAAGTGCGACCCCTCCTGTCCCCACCCAGCCACAAAATAAATAAATAATCGTAGCTGCAATTCTAGATTTGCAACTTGAAAGCAAAGTCTCTTACAAATAAAACTACCGATTCAATTGTACACATATATATAGCTATTGCAAATAAGGGAGGACGATGGACGGAAAACATGCTTACACAATAACAATAAAACTTCTAAGTCAAGTACTCGAGTGGCTGAAAGATAAGCGGGTAAAGTTTGTTTCATTTATTCAGTAATGAAATAGTCGCAAATTTTTTTAGTATCGCCGATCTGTCATTCCATTACTGAATACAGAAAATTCATGTTTTGAAGGGAAAGGGGTAGCTGCCAAACAAGAGCACGATTAGTTAAGCAAAGTCCGAGACAATACCTATGAGTAAAATCACTTTTCGCCCTCTCCATCAGTCAACTCCTATGAATATGACAACCATATCCCAACACCTTTTAAATAGTATTCAATCCTTATATTTTGAAAAATCCCACATGGATAATTAGTAAATAGTAAATACTACACGAAAAACCCCGTACCTCTTGTCCGTCTTCATCCCCCACTAGGTAATCCCCTTCGTACTCCGGTTCATCCTGGAATATTTCAAAAACAACAGGTAAAAGTTTTATAATGCTACCACTTATGACTACACCACATAACAGCTAATGCTGAATGGGTCAAAAAACAATATACCTACCAGTAGAAAATATGCTATATAAGAACTATGCAAGAAGCAAAACTGAATACATACTGCAGGATTGTGTTTAAACCTGATTTCATTTAGCAACAAGACTTACGTTAATTATTATATCTCCATTTTGATCTTTACTACGCAGATGGGATGCGTGCTTTGCAAGTGCTCGCAACTCTTTCGGGTAAGGAGTTGGTGCCCGAAGTAGGCCCCGTTTGCTTAGATTATTGTCAGTAGGCTGAGGTTCGGCATCTGTTAAAAACTTAATTGATGGCCTGGACCGACGAGGTGGCATTTGCTCCTCAGTATCAGTCGTTATGTCAGTTTCTGCCAATACAACAATATTATTAACCAATACCAACTTTATTTTTTTAGGAATTTTAACACGCACTCCCGAAAAAGAAGTTGAGTAATGTTTATGAGCAAAAGCAAAACGATTCGTACCTGCCATTTGAGATGACGGCATCTGGGGGAGGAGGTAACAGGTAAGAACGTGCTGTCCTGTGGCAGCGTCGATCTCTTTGTTTAGGGGTAACATAGGTTTTGACTGGGACTCGGATAACCACAACGCATTTAATTTAGTTATGTTTAAAATCGAGACTGGTAAATGTACTAAAAGATTCCCGGCGACAGTCAATACTTTCAGACTACTCAAATGGCCAATCTCCGATGGAATAGCAAATAATCGATTCTTTGCAACACTTAGAATTGAAAGAGCGGAGCAACTTCCTATCTCCTTAGGCAACTCAGTTAAAAGATTATCGTCTAAGTAGAGAGTTCGTAACTTTCTCATAAGCCCAACAGAAGCGGGTAAAGTTTTCAGTAAATTTCTTATCAAACTCAGTTCTTGCAAGTTCTTCAAGTTCCCAAAATCTTCCGGTAAATACTGTATTGAGTTACTGTCCAACCTTAGCACTGTTAAATTCTCAAGCTTGGGAAACGAATCTGGTAAACTCTGAAAAACAATAATGACACTAATTGTGTAGAATAGCCTTAAGCAATAAAGAACACTATAAAGAATGTGAAGAAAATGAAAATCTGTCAGAAAATTCTGAAAATCAAAATTTTGGCTCTCC
>JAQFXU010003139.1:0-17395 GCA_034693705.1 Spatulosminthurus flaviceps | reverse complement strand
GATTCAGGTCTAAATGGATCCAATGCGGGGTTATAAGGTGATTCAGGTCTAAATGGATCCAATGCGGGGTTATAAGGTGATTCAGGTCTAAATGGATCCAATGCGGGGTTATAAGGGGATTCAGGTCTAAATGGATCCGATGTGAGGTTGTAAGGTGATTCAGGTCTAAATGGGCCCAATGTTGGGTTATAAGGTGATGCAAGTCTAAATGGATCCGATGTGGGGTTGTAGGGGTGTTCAGATGATGTGGTACAGGGAATTACTTGCATTATTTCTAAAGGCAATTGGCATGAAGGTGGTGGCTGCATTACAATAGGCGTAACATGAACAGAGTGTTCATAGCATTCTTGAGCATGACAGGGAATTTTGAAATCTCTACAGTGTTCTTTGTGTTCTTTGTGTTCGCAAGATTCAGGCTCCACGTCTAAGGCACAACAATCGTGGCTTGGCGTACAGCATATTTTTTGACAAGGTCGACATTCACATGGATCTGTATGGCAGCGCTCTCTTTGAGGAGAACGGCAGGTCTTTCGTCGGCAGCGGTCGCGGTCACAACAGTCACGTGCTTTGCAAGCGTCAGAATCGCTACAGTCACGACTTTTATGGCAACAATTCCGTTTAGGACAGCAGCAAACCTGTTTCCGGCAACGAGGGCAACAATCACGTGTATGAAAGCACGGGTCTGGGGGGCAACAATCTCGTTTAGGACAGCAGCAAACCTGTTTCCGGCAACGAGGGCAACAATCACGTGTATGAAAGCACGGGTCGTGGGGGCAACACTCTCGTTTAGGGCAGCAGCAAACCTGTCTGTGGCAACGAGGGCAACAATCACGAGTTGGAAGGCACAGTTCTGTTTCTGGAGGGCAACAATCCCGTTTAGGACAGCAGCAAACCTGTGTACGGCAACGAGGGCAACAATCACGAGTTGGAAGGCAGGGTTCTGGTTCTGGAGGGCAACAAACTTGTTTGGGACAGCAGCAAACCTGTCTCCGGCAACGAGGGCAGCAATCACGAGTTGGAAAGCCCTGTTCTGGTTCTGGAGGGCAACAATCCCGTTTAGGACAGCAGCAAACCTGCCGTAGGCAACGCGGACAATCGCGTGTTGAGTAGCAGACTTGTTGCGGCAGAGTGGTGACGGCGGCGCATGTTGGAGCTGGAAATCCTGGAATGCATGGGTTACATTTTTCGGTACATAATGTTGTGCAGACAGTATTTCCATTCAGCCGGCTCAGTGAGCATGACCTACTGATCAATAATTGCGCTATATTGCAAGACTTCGATGGTGAAACCAGTTGTACAAATTCCTGTCTTGAGAGAACAAACTCGTCCGTGTCGATGTTGTAGCGATAATTTCCTGTGCAACACGTATCTTTGGGTTTGCAGGGTTCTACTGAATTTTTCTTCTCTGGAACTTTGTCAGAAGGTCTTTGTTCAGGCTCTTGAACCTTGCTGATTCTTTCAAACGGAAGTGATTCTTTCGGTTCATCGTCTTCTGAACTATCCACAGTAAAACTTAAGGTCAATGACTCACTGTCATATGATGAATGATGATGAACCTGACCATTCGAATTATTAGAGCCGCCGCTTCCCGTAGATGTGGACCTTCTTTTACCATGAGATCTTTTCCTGTGTTCAGAGTCATCGGTTTGCTGCTCTTCTCTTATTGTAATATGTGTGCCATGATCTGTGACGGCACTTTTACCATCCCTTTCTGTAGATACCCTTTTGCTACCAATCCGTTCTTCATTGTAGTTCGCTGGAGAAGACAGATTTCCATGAGTCCCAATTACCTTACCATCATCCGCAGTTTGTACCGAGCCAGCAGTTCTTCCAGAAGCCCCGCTGTCTCGACTAGACCCAGTATCATCACTTCCTTTTCTTTTAGATCTTGCATTTTTCATTTTTCTTGGCGACTTTTCATGTTTAAAGGCCTAGTCAAGCTAGATGCTATTTCCAATCTGACATACGGTAAGCATCAGTGCCTTCAATTTTTGGCGTCCTTGGCCTCATTGGTCACAACTTTCAACAATCACTCACAACTGTAACAACCCTCTTGAATCATCTATGACTTCGCAGGTTTCAAGAGTTTAGAACTTATAACGATGTGTGGGCATTGCGGTTTAAAGTAACGTGGTTTTCGGTCACAGTTTGCAGTCCTTATTTTTTTTAAATAGCAGTTCCATGCGTTTCATAGAATCCATATGAAACGCAAATCTGAAGCACATAATCCACAACTTCACCAAATAAATGTAGGTAATAATCGGAAGGAACATAAAAATTTAAATATCACCAAATAGCTAATAATTGGTAAATTTAAAATAATAACGTAAATTATTAATAATACATACAATAATATATACTACATTTGAACGTTTCGAATTTCGAATTTTTGTTTATGTAAAAATAACAACTGCAAACTGCAGCTTGGCAGTTGCAGTTGTTTCATTTGTACATACTTTAAATCATCACACAAGGTTTCCAGAAAGAAAACCTCTGACTTGAGTTTAACTAATAGTAATAGTAATCAGTAATTCCCTATGTGACTATATGTCATTACTATTGAATAATAATTACGTAATATATGCAACGTTACAGTTTATTAAAATAGGGTATGAACATGAACATGAACAATACAATACAGCAATACAATAATATAATATGGAGGTCCATCACGGCAGAGCCGGAATATGCATCAACTTACTATAACTGAAAGTCAAGCTAACATTGAATTTTTTGAAACATTTTCGAAGAAAGTAATGAACAAAAGTAAAAGCAAAGAAAGCATAACGAAGAAGATGCTTTTTTGTATTAAATTATTAACTCCCTTCAAGATATTATTTTTTTAAACGCAGCATAAAAATAATAAAATGGCAGCACGAAGGTTTGAAAAAGATTTAAAAGATCTAAATTGTTTCTGAATTATTCCAACAAATTGTTATTTCGTATTATTCTATGCAAGACCGCGATTTTGTTAAAGGTTATATCTTTGCATTCACTGTTAGCCTGAATCTTGATCATCCCAACAGACCTATGCTATATATGGGCTCGCAAGTTATCTTAAAATATGTTTTTTGAAGGGGTGAGCAGTGAGCAAACCCATACCTATTCATTATTTTTTCAGCAAGCGAATTTCAAAAGTTGAAAATTATAAATCAGAAAAAAATACATTCGTAAAAGTTAAATAATTTTATATTCCAGCGCAGCTGTGTATGCAGGTTGAGCTTGACGCTTGACGTGTGTTTTGTTTAATAATGAATGCAGGACCCCAATGCAATGCAGTGGTGGTGGTGGGGCTCTGGGAGTTCCGTCTGTGTCTGGAAGAATTTTCAGTTTTCGAAACTTGCGATACTTTCGCTTCACTAAAAAATCCATCATTGTAATAATTTGGACACGTTCATAATTCAATAAAGATTTTCAACCAATACATTTTTCGAACTAATTCAATTTATTATTTTTATGACGAATGAAATGATTAAAATGAAATATTTTAAGGATTCGAGATTCGAGCTTGTAATACAAGCCCTTTGCCTTGAGTTCCCATCACGATAATGTTTCCAGCAAGTTTATACTCGTGTTTGTCGTGTTAATATTTGAGTGGCACTGTTTCACAAAAATCGTTAGCGGGGAAGACTCCCATTGCTATTTTCAGCGGTCACCAGTCACCAAGCCACCATCACTGACTGAATTTTTTAATGGTCATCTATTATATTGAAAAATATGGCACCTAACTATGATATTATCACCGTGATATCATAAAACAATGAGTGCATGTATTATTGCTTAATGCATAATATGTTTGTACAAGTGGGGCGATCTGTTCGATAAACGGATTGGTTACATGACATGAAAGCTGGCTAAATTAAAAAAGCAGCAGAGATGTTATGTATTCGTCATGAGAATTTGGAACCCTTCGCAAAACTCGCATTAAAAATTTTATAGTTCCCAAAGTAAGGAAAAACCCTCATATGAAATTTTCCGACCTGGTCCTCAGCTACAGTTTGTGAATTTTGCCAGAAGAAAAGGCCAATTTTTGGTACTCATGGTGTGAAATGAGTACATACAAAGCCATTCGTGTTCAACCCATCTCACAGAAAGTAAAGTAACGTGAGTAGGCATCGAAGAATGAGCAGACACTTATATACATATAGCGATATAGTAATCGTAGAAAAACAAATTACATGCAAATGTCCATCAAAATTATTGATAATCAGATTGAAAATTTATTTTTGTGAACCGTCGTTTTTCATAAAATGGAAAACTTATCAATACCATGTATACCATTGTATTTTGTGTAGTTCAGAGAACAATAATTCTAAACCCAGTCATATACTATCATATCAGGACATGAAAAACTGCAATATAAAAGCGAAAAATCATTCAGTTAGAGCCCTAAAAGCGTTTGGAATAGAAGAATTTTGAGGATTCCCGCAACTAACGCCATGAAAGGGTTGGAGGCAGGGGAAAAATCATACCTGAAAATGTTTCTTATTATGAACCTCCAATTAATAACCTAAAAGGGGAGCAAATACTGACACCACATTTAACACTTGAAACTGAAACACTCTCCAATTAGCGCAATAAACGTGATAGTGACAGAGACGGAAAGTGTTTAGGAATAAACTGTATAAAAAATAAAAAGGATTGTTAATTTTGAACGATCCTCTAATTAATGTCCTAAAAGCGTGGGGGAGACGAAAATTTGGCCAATGAATCGCCTAAAACATCCTCCAATTATGTAATGGGCCAATAAAGCGTTAGGGACTGACAAAAATCGCTTAGTACAAAAAGAAGAGGCACACGAATTTTGAACAGTCCTCCAATTATTTTATTGCCCTAATAGCGCGTGCATAGACAAAATCCGCCAAAAAAAGTCTATTTTTGAGCATTTCTCCAATTAATCACCTAAAATTGCTTGGGAAAGATACATTTTAGGTATCGAAAATTTAAGGAGATTATACTTATAATATATGAATGATAATTCTCATCCTCCTTGCAAGAAATAATAATGCTTAATACTTCAAAAAGTATACTATAATTCATCAGTACTTACTTCATATTCAAAAAGCTCATACTCAATTATAGCATTTTTCACCAAGTCTAAAAATATTGAAGGTCTGCATGATTTGCGAACACCCTGAAATGTATATTTCGAAGTTCAAAGGCCTTAAGTTTTAGTTTGAGGTGTGAGACAACTATACATAGTCATGAATAGTCCTCAAGTCCCATTACTTTTATAATTTATTATGAGTGTGTACATTTAATATAATACATACAGCAATAAAAGCAGAGATACATACTTCCACTTTTCAATAAATAATTGGTAACTTGGTAACACATGGTGTATAGAGGCTATACATACACATATGAGGCACTTTAAGCCTTGGAAACAAATCGTATGATTAACCTATGTGGACATGCAATTCCCTTATGTAATCCGACGGGAATATTTTTCGCCGACAAAAAAGGTTTCCCGTATCCTGTTCCCGTTGGCTGTGTACGATATAAATTTTTCAATTCTGCCTGTGCATCCTATATGAATGCACTGTGCAGCGAGTGTACACTGCGTGCAAGCAGAAAAGGCATTTTTATCCACATATGCACATCTTGCATTGACTGTGTTGGTGGTTGCTTGTTCGTTATAAACAAAAAAAATTAGAACACATGAATTGTTTTAATTCTTTGTTAGTTCACTGCCTAATGATTGCTGATTCTCGGAGCAGAATAATTATTATTGTTTCAAATACACACATGAATTTCCTGGGCTTCAGTCTCTCCACTCTCTCTCTCTCTCCCTGCTCGTTTCTATAGGTTTGCTTTATGTGTAATATTTACTTTTAAATTAAGCTGTGCATCCGCGTAAATATATACTTTAGAAACTACTACAAATCCACGTATGCTCAATTCTAACTCTGCAATTCTGCACTATTCTGCAGAGACAGAGACTTCAGTTTAGTTCAGACTTCAGACTTTCAGACTCGTATTACTTGTATGGCATTGCGAGTTTGTGAACATGTGCGAATCTTGTCAGCTGTCAGTGTCAGCCAGCAGTTCAGTTCAGTTCAGTTCGGAAGACACGTCAGCTAACGTAATTGGTCGGGATGTTAAATATAATCTTATTGAAGTTAAGTGAAGTTTCAAGGGATTAATAATTAATCCAGTTCTCAATTGATACTTACATAGAAGGATAATAAGTATTTGTCGTAATTGAGTACTTAGAGACAATCGACACAATGGATTTATTTGGTGTTTGATTTACAATCTGGTGAAGTCAATTTTATTAGTGATTTTGCAAAATAAACAAGCATTTAGAGTTGGAGAGCTACTGCTACTGTTGAAAGTAGCATTTGTTGAAATTTACTTGCGGTGACTTGACGAAAGCAACTGACTGCAAGGAGTAAGTTTTGTTTTTGCTGTTTTGTTTACCGTATCCATAAAGGACTATGACTCTAACTTGCTTTTTAAGCGACCCTGCACAAGCACCAGCACTGACAACGCAGTGATGCAGGTCAATTTTGAACACTAGTCAGTAGTTTGAGTACAAAGGGATTGTGCAGCTGTTATGAAAAGAGCCGGTTATACGAATTTCAATGTTTATGGATTGACAATTTTTAAAGTTAATTTCTAAATTCATTGGCAAATAATTTTTTTTGACGGTAGAAATGGAGTCAAATTCAAGAAATGCGTCCCCGAAGAAAAAGTCGCAGAGGCAGCTGGAAGCGAGTGAAGATATTGCTCAAGATAAAATCATCGGTTTGTGAATGATTCTTTGAACTTGTAGTTTGAATAATGAAGGCAGTCACGAATACTAACAACCATTTTGTTTAGTTTATCAAAGTTTCTGCAACACTTACTTTTCAATTTTTCAGAGTCTCTGACGTCTAAATATTCTGAGCTCAATAGTTTTGATTTACTGGAAAAAACTTTAGAACATCTCAGAGAAAATATTAAACCTGGCATATGCTTGATTTGCATCGAAAATGTGGAGAAAGATGAGGCTGTAAGCTTTGTTTATTTATATTTACTTTAAGTGCTGAAATTTGGAATCCGTTACAACTTTCAAACCTCTATAATTTTTTCGATTAGATATGGTCCTGCGAGAAATGTTATTGCATTTTGCATTTGGTTTGTATTCAACGTTGGGCAAAGGATAGTATTGCCAATGTCAAGGAAGCAGCTGCATATAAAATGATCACCCTTCCCCTGGTGTGGTGCTGGTGAGTTAAATATACTAATTAATTGAAAGTATTTTCTGATATGTAATTGTTTGTTTTGGTGAAGTTCATTTGTATGTATTTTAATTTTACCAGTCCTAAGTGCCGTGGCGAAAATAGCGAGAAAGACTTTCCAAATAAGTATAAGTGTTTTTGCGGGAAGGTGGAGAATCCTAGAACCGATGGTTGGTCAGCGCCTCATTCATGCGGGGAAACATGTGGGAAACCTTTGAAACCGGATTGCGGTCACAACTGTATATTGTTGTGCCATTCAGGTAAATGAAGCATGCTCTCATTCGAGATGTTTGTCATAATTCAGGTATTCAGCATCATAGAAGTGTACTCTCACACTCATTTATTTATTACGTAGGAGCTTGTCCACCTTGTCCAAAGCAAATTACAAGTTCGTGTCACTGCGGAAAATCAGAACCAAAAACCCTGAGGTGTTTTTCGAAGTCGTGGTCATGTGGAGGGATTTGCGGGCTATCTCTAGAATGTGATGAGCATTCATGTCCAAAAATCTGTCACAGCGATGATTGCCCTCCTTGCGATACTCCTGTCAGTATTCCTTGCTCTTGCTCCTCTCCTAAAAATATTGTACATCCTTGCTCGGAATTACTGACGAGAAGTGTGAAGATTTCTTGTGGAAATGAGTGTCAAAAGACTTTGGATTGTGGAATTCACAAATGCAGTGAAGTCTGTCACACTGGCGAGTGCCCACCATGTGAACAAAGCTGTCCATGTGGAAAAAAGAGGATCCAGTGTACCGGAGAAAAAAACAGGGGGTTCGGCAAACCTTGTGAGGACACTTGCGGGAAAAAACTAGACTGTGGACAGCATACCTGCGAGCAGAAGTGTCACGCAGGTAGCTGCGGTTCATGTCTGCAGCTAATGACCAAACAATGCAAGTGTGGCCAGTACGAAAAAGAAGTTCTATGCTCTAAAGATTTTACCTGTACTACAAAATGCAGACGAATGAGAGATTGTGGAGTCCACACTTGTAACAAAAAGGTAAGTGTGGACAGATTTATGACGATTTTTTATCAGATTTTCGTACTTCATATCATAAAATATTCTTTATGTCATCTTGGGATCTGTATACCAAATTTAGTTTTATTGGGAAAGGCAATTAGTAATAACTTTACATTGCTTATTATAGTGCTGCTCAGGTGACTGCCCACCTTGTAGAAATCCCTGCGGGAAGACTCTTCAGTGTAAGAATCATAAATGTGAAATGATTTGCCACAGAGGAACTTGTTACCCATGTCCTGTGAGTGCTCCAGTAAAATGTTACTGTGGCCAGACAGTACGATATGTACCATGCGGATCCGAAAAAAAATGCCGGCCTCCGGAATGTTCGCAATTTTGTACCCGAAACTCAAAATGTGACCATCCTGAAATACAAAAGCACAAATGTCACTATGGCGATTGTCCTAAATGCCGGTTAATATGTGGGAAACTTATGCCTTGTGGACATACTTGTCCGTCACAGTGTCATTCTTCTAAAATAAGTCGAAAACCTTGTTTTAAGTGCGTTAAACTGGTTCCCACAAAATGTGTCCTGCACCCAAGTGTTCTCGTAGAATGTCACAAGCTGAATGATCCTTGTGAGGAAATTTGTGGTAAACCTTTGATTTGTGGAGAACATTTTTGCATGAAGCGTTGCCATCAGTCTGTAATTGAGGATTGTGGAATGTGTAACGAGGCATGTGGAAAACCGCGTCCACCGGGTTGTGAGCATGAATGCACGTTGGGATGCCACCCTGGATCATGCCAAGATTGTACACTAGTTGCTAAAATATTATGTCATTGTGAAGGAGAAACCTTATTTGTTACGTGTCACAAGCAGAAACATCTGACAGAAAATGAGAGATCTTGCAAAAATCAATGCCCCAGAAAGGTAAAAAATGTTTACGGAAATATTTCATATTAATATGTTTCGTTTATGTATTCACTAAAATTATTACTGAACTTCACGTAAATAATTGCTCATTACAAATATAGTTGAGCTGTGGCCATCGTTGTCTTTCCTTGTGTCATTCGGAAGAATGTCCACCATTGGATAAGTGCCGCCGGAAAGTGAAAGTAACTTGTCGATGCAAGGCATTTAAGAAGGAAATGGAATGTTTTCTTCTTGGAGATTCGAAAGTCTTAGAATGTTCAGTTTCAACATGCAATGTTGGATCCAAATCATCTGCAGGTAGTGGGAAGAGTAAAAGGAAACCCAGGCATAAAAAAAACTCGGAGAGTAACGACCTCACCTCTGGTAAGGAAAATGGACTTCCAGAAACTCGGCCAAATCCTGAAATCCATGACCATCAGTTCGTATCTTTAGTTAAACCAATTGTACTAGCAGTTGTTGCAGTTGGTGTTCTTATTACAGGACTGATAGTAGGACTATCGTCAGACAGCTAGCTTGTACAAATTTCGGGATTTAAAGTTATGAACTATGATAAAATTTGTTGCGCAGATTAGGAGCCCTAAGAAAATCACGGAGTTAAACCGTGACCGATGAGCAGCCAAACCCCAACTGGTTATTTCGATCTATAATATGAGTAGTACTGTAGTTATATTAATTGACTTGAAGATTTGCGGAACTTCTTAACTTAATATGTTTGTAAGTATAAGAAGTATTCAAATAAAATGTTCGTCGCCTCATAGCATAATGTTTGTGATCTGTGGTCTGTATGCTGCATATCGTAGGCTAAATTAAACAAGTAGCTATTTTTGAAATTTTTACCACAAGGTTATTCGAAATTTAAAGCTCCTTTTTGAATTTAGCTAACGATTTATTTACAGTTTTGGAAGCGAAATCTTTAATAATTCTTATTAGAACTAGAATCTATTATATTATAAGTATTCTTTTAGCTTGCAAAGAGAATGCTGAATTGCTGGATGTTTGTAATAAGGCAGATACCAAGTCAGCAAGATAAATAATAATAAATAATGTAATAATTTAATGTTTATTAAAATCATTATCATATTACAATTTTGCAAGAGTGCAGGCACATATATCCACCACGTAAAGAAATGCTCAGTAGCTTTCAGGCGCAAAAAAACAGTAGCGACTCAGAATATTCTCGCAAATTGTAGTAATATCCAATTAATTGGCTAAGGTCAACGTCGGAATCACTTGGAAATACTCGAAGATTAAGGCTCATTCCGTAAAATTTTTGAGCAAGTTCACTGGTTTTTTGAGCACATCGGATTCTAACTAAAGCACTTTTGCACAGAGTATGCAGCCTGTTATAACAGGCGATTTTGATAGATCCCAGCACGTTCGCATTAGGGCATCTAAAGCACAGGAATTTATCTTCCTCGATGGTTACAGTTATCTTGTCTTCATAGTAATATGCCACAAATTCCCCACTTGATTCAAATGTCTTCACCACGGAAGTCAAATCAAATCCCCTCGTTTGATCGACATTTTTTAGAAACACATGCTCAAGAAATACACTACGTAAATTGGTATCCGTAAAAATTGAAAATTTGCAGCACAATGGGTAATTTCTGCTGGCAGGTGTTTTAGGAAATACTGTACAGGAGTGTACCGAAGGAGCTACCCGGCGTCCAGCACTCAGGAAATACAACATATCGGCTGAGATGGATTGAACCAAAAACGTTTTAGTGTAAATTAGTTCATGCCACTTAATTGAGAAAATAAGCTTAATCGTGAGTTCAATTGTTTCAGAGTCAAATGCCGGTTGAAATTCTGCAGAAAACTGTTCACAATCACCAAATCGAAAGGTACTTTCGAATTTCCAATGAGTAACTTTACCGTTAGGGAAGCAAATCATTATAGACCAAAAATGTGGATCGAAGTTAAACATTTCACTAACATTACGAACGGATACTAACAGCGTCTCTGAGTAGATACAGGGTAAAAATCTACAGTCAACTTGAAAAAGTTTCGAAAAATTTTCAAATGAATGAGATGCATTTTGCAGCAGTGACAACTGTCGCAGCACTGCTTCTTTTTCTAACAGAACTTTATTAGCCTCATTGAGTTTCTTGGCTAAAGGTAGGAGTTCAAGAAAATTAGAAGTCATGATGGTCAAGATTAAGCTGTTTTGTAGATCATTCTATTTACACCGAGTTTAATTTCTCAATGCGGAGGTACAATAACGAGTTGCTGTCAACACAGTAATCCTTCAGAGTTGCGGAATGAACAGCTAGTACGCCAACAGGTAGACTCTGAATTAAAACCAGATTTTCTTCACAGCCGATATCGATGGTGCGTTTTAAATGGTCGATAACTTCTTCAACTTTGGCGAAAATTGATACCTTTAGCTTATAGCACTGACCTGCAAAACAGAAGTTAAAAAATTAAGCTGCCAAATTTTTTCGGAAAGCTCTCTACTAAATTCTAATTTTTTAAGAATACATAAAGTCCAATATTTTATTTTATTAGGAGCATTAGGACTGTGACTGAAGGCACCTGTGACAATGTTTTTCAATTTAACCGTGATCATTTTATCATCAAATCCGAGTACTTTCTTTGCAAGGAGCACATCATATGAAGCATGTAGTGTTGACAAAACTTTCAGGGAATTCTCGACTTCGCAAGTCCAAGATTTGTTCAAAGCATCAATGGATGGACTAAGCAAATGTTATAATACTAAAACTACTGCATCCACAGCAAAAAAGCAAATGGAAGTTCACTATTGGTAATTACGATTTTGAAACTGCGACAGGCTTGGAGTTTGGAAGCGAAAACTGCCGTTGTTTTAATTCAGAAAGATATTTTCCAGGTACCAAATTGGGCAATCCCGTTGTATCATTAAGCATATGCCCATTTCCAGAAAATTGAAAATCCCCATTATATGTGATTTTTCTATTATCCTTTACCTGCATAGTTTTCAAATTTAGTATTTGCAAGTACAATTTGGTGCATATCGTCGGGTAAAGTCCAAAAGGCGCTATATGCAGAAATCGCTTAAGCATGATAGTACATGTTAAATCCCGTATAAGCGATTTTCGCATATAGCGCCTTTTAGACTTTACCCGACGATATTTAGTTTCAACTTTAAAAATTAACCACGTACAACCAAGTACACTCCTTGAGGGAATGTATTCTGGAATTCATTCGGAAAGAAACCATCCAAAACATCCTGAATGAAATATCTTGCGCGGCTACTAGATAAAGGCAAGAAATCTTTATCACCATCCAATAGCAACCCATTGTTGAACACGGTGATGTTTACGCCATCCCATCTCTAAATTATTTGCACAAGCGACACAAGTTACTCAATATGTATGCTTTAGCCATATAATTAGCTACAGAAATATAGGAAAGAACTCCTCTGCCTTGAAAGAAGCACCTCCAGTTGTAAAGCAAAGTTCCATTGTCTGTCCATTTTCAACTCGCTTATTTAATAGCTTAACGGCGTCCATAAATTTATCAAAATCAAACTCGAATTTAATGGAATCTGAACTAGAAACCTTGGAGCTTGGAGAAGTGATAGAACCGTGAAGATTGTCCAGCCTTTGTAGCTCAATTTTTTCCTGTGTTTAGAGACAATGCTAAGTTGAAATTTTAGCGATCTTAATGTCTAGACAAAAAGATAGCATTGCTCAATTAAGACTAACACCACTTCAGAAGTCAAAATTGAGAATGAAATGCCTCGTATATTGACCTCTATGTTATTAAGCTGTTTCTGCATATTATAGTACAAATTCTGCGAGGTGGTAGCATCCGTGGAATTTTTGCTCAAAACATCCTTAAGATTCTTAACTTCTGATTTCAACCTAAAAATTTCATCTTCTCGTTGCTGCATGGTAGCCAAGATTTTAGAGATTTTATCTTGAACTCTCTGCAAATGGTCATTGTCATTGACACTACTTAGCAAATCTTTGTGCTGTGGTTTTTTTTGCTGAAATTTTTTGTCCTCGAACTTTTCTGAAAACATTTCGGCTTCACCACACACTTTGGAGCCATCATAAGAAATATTGGCTCGATTATGGGTAGCCTTAGAGAGAGCTAGTAAAAATATGAAAAATCAGCGATATCTTAAGGTCATTTTTGGGTCACGCTTAACAACTCAAAAAGCGTGCTTTGTGAGGTAAGCAGCTAATGGTTGATTTTTTTATTTGAAATATTACCTATCGCTACCCTTTGATTTTCAATATTATCTCCACTGCTACCCATTGCTTTTGCAGGCGAAGCACTGGGTTGACATGTGCTTGACATGTTGTGAGTTTTTTGAACAGGTATACATCGATTCGGCAAAATAAAGTTGCTCGGTGCTGTGAAAGGTGATATCGTTTTAATCTGCTTGTCACTATGTGCTGCTACATGCGATTTACTAGATTCGTTCCGTAAATGAGGCGAAGAGTAGATAAGCCTTTCTTTGGCGTCTTTACTATTTGAACATGCTGAAAATATCTGTTTACGACATACAGGTTCGGGAACGGCATCAGAAGCTGGACAAATTTCGCTGGCAGTCGCAGACAAGAATTTTATTTACAAAGTAAACAGCTTCGATTTTTTAAACTAAACACATATTTCCCTCATAACAATACCTGTTGCTTTTGCTGCTATCTCCAGAGACACCCAAGACTATAAAGGGGAACTGTTTCATCGTGGGGTTGCTGAACCCGGACCCACTACCGCGAGGTTGCTCCATGTAGTCTGTAACAGTTTAACATCACATTACTTAAATAGCGCCAAAATAACTACTTGATATTACATAATTACTAAATCTCTCCGAAATTACATCTAACTCAAAGATAAAAAACTAAATAAACGAAAATTACTATCTCCATTTATTCTGACAATAGCAAAAAGTCTCAACAACAGAAAGATCAGACAAGTTCCAACAAGGAACAAGAACGTTGAAAAATCAATAATATTATTATTACCAAAGCTTAGAAACCTGAAACCTGAAGGACAAAACTACGTAATACTATAGATAAAAATTATCATAAATACACAATAAATCATCTGAATCCATAAATTACTCATTCACACGCTTTAAGCATCCACATGATTTATTATTTAAATGGAATTTCTATTCTGAGTTTCTGAGACTGAGTATATAACACTCAGAAACTCAGAAAAAGAAAGTCAGATGATAGAAATTCTGCTGACAGTAGTGACAGTTCTGACTTCTGAAACTGAAGAACACTTTTGCCTTTCCTTTCTACATGCATTTCAAATTCCATTATTTCAAATTTCAGCCGTATTACTTATGTACCACCAACTAATCGCGGAAGGCCAAGGAAAAAGGATACATTACGTGAATATTAATTATAATATTAATTACCAATATTTATGGAAGTGGGCAATTAAGGTAAGAGAGTAATGCTTGCTTGGTGTACCTGTATAACAGGTATAAATGGCATTCTTTGACTCTGTGGTCTCCGCCTAATTTTATTTCATTTGACCATAGATTGATGATGATGATGAAGAAAGAAAATAATGAATAGTTATTAATAAAAAATTACAATAACGATTATTATAATTTCGTTTTCAAAGAGGCTTAACTTGACTCTGTGGTCTCCGCCTAATTTTATTTCATTTGACCATAGATTGATGATGATGATGAAGAAAGAAAATAATGAATAGTTATTAATAAAAAATTACAATAACGATTATTATAATTTCGTTTTCAAAGAGGCTTATTTTCTGATTCGCAAAAAATAAAATTTTCAACTTATGAAAAATTAGCTTTCGGAAAAAAGCAAAGCTCGTCGTATTAGTATTATTAGCGTTTGTTTGCCTCTACGCGGCGTCGCCGCGTAGAGGCGCTTTCTAAAACAATATTTAGAGGAGTAACTGCCAAAACCTTGCATGAACTACGAAGATAGAGGACTATCTTGAAGTCGATACGGGCAAAAACTACAATCAGCTGAATTTATTTAGCCCTTAATTCCCAATCCCAATACTTTGGATAAGTTTCAATGTTTTCAACAAAGTCAGATACTTCGTTGCTACATGGTCACGGTTTAAAGTGTTTTTAAAATTGTTCATGTTCCCCGTTTACGATTTTGCGAACAAGTTCAGAAAACATCGTTACATCATAGCATAATAAGAATAAATGCACATTTTCATAGCTCATATAATCCAAATTTTTAAAAAGCTGATCTTTTTAAAAATTAGAGTAGACTTGGGTACTTGGATGAAACCCCGAAATTTTCGGGATCAAAATCTGGGGATGGGTGCAACGGTGCAAGGGTGAACAAACTTGGATGGGTCGGGTAGGGACCGAGTACCTCAAATTTTGTACCAACTGACTCCACTAACAATAAGTGGGCCTTTTTTAATCAACAATACCAACTGCACTACTTTTCCTTTCGATGTCCACTGCAGTAGTGCCAGTATTAGTGTGTCACATGAATACGGCCCTAAGGGAGGTTCAAATACAAAGGTGCAGTCCCTATTCCATGACTATTTCAGTCGGGTGAGTTTGGGCGTAAATGTATATATGTACAGATATATACTGTTTGAACAACACTTTTGCACGTTTCAATTTTGCACTTGCAGTCCAACCGAGTATTAACCGTAGGACGCATAAAATGCATCTCTAAGGTATTTTAGGACACCCCGTTATTCAAGCAGGACTGATGTTACCCCGTTTTTACCTTACTGTTGAATTTTGCATTTATGTCAGCGCAAATGAGAACCTAATAAATGATTTTGAATCATCATTCGTACTTGGGAATTCCCTAAAGACAATTGACTATTGGCACTGAATAAAGTTAAATTCAAACTTATGCCGGCGTAGGGGTACCGCGTACCTCCATTAATTATTAATCCTATTACTGCATATTATAGCAGGTCCCGTTATTTCCGCTATTGAATTGAGACTAACCCTTCACATTCTTCAACTTATCACAACAAATCTCACTGCATCTTATATTTTTCAGGGGTACTACTTTATGGGGTACTTTATGGGTTCAGTGGTACTACTTCGTTTCGCGAAGTATCCTTATTAACACTTGACAAACTTTCACATTTTTTTGTAATTTACAAAAAAATGCAAAATACTAAGGGTTCGTTCAAGTAATTCATAACCCCAGGAGTAGTCAGGGGTGGGGGTCCAACGGCGTCAATGCTGAAGGAATAGGATATACATGTAAAATTGAGTGACATGGTTTGGGTAGGGGACTTTTCTGGAATTTATCGTTTTAAATTACCTAACGAGCCCTAATACAGTGGCAAAACAAATCAATGAAAAATTGAAAATACATTATGAAAAATGCATACCATCTACATTACGGACGCAAATTATAATTGAAGTACTAGTATATAGTAGGTTACTTTCAGAATTATTTAACAAAAGATATTTAAGACTGTAAATACTGTAAACTCACCGGCTGAATCCTGCGTACAGATATCGAGGTACAGAACTGGCAGAAGTACAGGTTTGTGCCAACCGACATCCAAGCCATAAACACGTAAAATCACTGTGATTGAAATAACTGAGAAAAATCGGTAACAAAACCACCGTTAAATATTTTGTTAAAAAGTCTACGTACTCGAGGAAATCATTGATGAGTACTGACTACTACTATGTATTTTATAACTGGAACTTGACCAACAACCGGTAAAAGGTCAATATTTTACTGACTGAGTGAAACAACAAAAACCAGGGTGCCTATATTGCTTGAATCTGACATCAGGTCAGAAATATTGGTCAACGAACGTGTTTCTTTATACAACTTTCCAAAAATATTTATTAGCCGAAAGTATATGTACTTTTACAAAAAAAATGTTATTAAAAATTGGTTTTAATCTTGATCGTTATGTACTTTACTGGTCCAGTACTTTACTTATTCTTTTACACTATTTACAATACATGTTAAAAGTATGTATCTAATTATTTACTTTCCCACATTCTCGGGATTGGGATTTAGATGAAACCACGTGGGTTTGTGTAGAGATGCAATTGTTGTGTACGTATGCACCAAATGTGAGTAAATACTAACAATGTAAACTCCCCAAGTGCCAGACTCGGATTTTGATGTACAATAATACGGTTTTATTAGCCAATTATTGTTACACAGCATACACAACACAACACAAACACCATTAATAGGCTTCCCAGCACAAGATACAAGCATTGAAGATAGCTAACAATGTGGGCATAGACAATTTAGTTACAAGATACATACTACAAGCCGATCATACTACACGCTAAGGAAAGGAAAGAGGAAGAAGCAGCATCTACTCAAGGCATTAA
>JAQFXU010003138.1:0-17400 GCA_034693705.1 Spatulosminthurus flaviceps | reverse complement strand
CCAAGTCCACTTTCAAAGGTTGATCCGGACCTTCTTCCCATCGTATTGTTGGATCAATGATGTAGCCATATTTACCAATTTCACAAGCAATTTCAATTCAGTTCGATTCAGGCTTTTGAACTGAACTAAACAGTTCAGTTCGACGCTGAACTGAAAAGTGTGAACCAAACTGAATTGGTCCGAGCACTAGAATTTTCTTACGGGGCACCGTGAGGGAATTTTCCTTTGTGGTACCGTGAGAGAATTATCTTTCGCGGTATCGTGAGAGAATATTTGTCAGGGCACCGTGAGGGAGTTTTGGTTCGGGTTACCGTGAGTGAATTTTGTTGGGCGATACCGTGAGGGAGTTTTGTTTCGGGTACCGTGAGGGAATTTTCTTTCGCGGTACCGTGAGGGAATTTCCACCAGACACCCCCTTTTATTGGCCCGTTCTTTTGGCCGAGACACCCCCCGTCGGACTAAGTCCTTTTCCGTGTATGGTAATTAACGCAAAAATGATAACATTTACTGCAGACGAAAACACTTCTACTGCTACGTCATAATGAAACAGAGAGGTAGGCTGTAGCATCCTTTAACGACACCAATTGTTTTACAAAAAGCTTCCAAGCTAATGTCTAACAGGTAAGTATATATGATATGTGATGACAGCCTGAGACAGGTGCGGAAAAACTAGGAAGTTAAATGATGGAAATGCAACTTTTTTCTGCAAATCTACCCTATCCTATGAGCACTGAGTTAACGCTCATAGACTCCTTTCCTTGATTACTTATACTAACAGTCGCAGTCTTTTCTTAGTTAGTAAACGTGATATTCCGACATATCCATCGGCATGAGGAGTGGGACTGCATATTAGATTGCCATCAACTTCCTCTTTGTATGTCCGCAGCTGTGATTCAACTGCAAACTAGGCCCTCTAGCACTCACGGAACTATTATTACCTATTTACCATATTACTATAACTATAGCGATAAGGTAGGCGCATAATAATCTGCTTTTTCCTATAATTATTAAAGTCATTTTACAGGATGTTTTCTTCCCCGTGCTACCTTTTACACACATAAAAAATAACATTTGACAAAACTGATTAACATTAACGTTTTATAGGTTGTAGAGAATGTATCCGCACTACTTGAGCGGCTATAAGAAACACACACACATACAGACACATAAAATAGAGGACCAACTAAACAGAACAAGAATAGATACGCCATGTAGGCCTTATAATATTCTGCAAAAGTAAAGTTGAGCAATAGGTGAGCATATTTGTGAATATGTACAAGTTTTATGAAAGGGGAAGCAATTATGTTGATTGGTATAATATGAAGTGCGTACAGCAGACCGTAACGTTATAATCCTTTTCTTACACATGTCTACTACATCTACACGACAACTTACAGAACTTACAGTACATACATCATATATAATACAAATGACATGTTTTTCTCATAAGTACAGTTTGCCAATTCTCCATACAATGAGAGAGGTTTGAACATGTTCTTCTGCACTTTTGTAGAGAAGAATTCTGATCGTGAGTATTCCTAGCTATTGAACCGCAACATACATTTGTTTAATGGGCAAAAGTCTTCGTCTTTGTACAAGTAGAGGCGAAGCAGGTAGCAGTAGTAATACTTCTATACAAAAGCATTAATACAAACACACTACACTAGCTGTAACAAATGCTGGTATAGTCGTAGAGTTTAAGAGTGCCTATATAAAACCATATATGGACAGTATGTGTACACACACAGTAAAAGTAATGACTGGGAAGATTCCCGGGAGTCTCGAGGGAGTTCGATGAACTCGAGCTCATAATTTCTATGACATGACAATGCACACGCATTTTTCAATACCGAAAAGGTCTTCACTTCTTCTTTCACGGTTCTCATCCATTTGTTGTACACAATAGTAATGGCTTGCTCTTATTATTATTACTATGATAGTACACATTTTTGGAATCGCTTCAATACACCCACCTTTAGATACATATACATTCAAAGAAGATAATAATCAAGAGACTTCGACAGCGGAGTGTAGAAGTAATTACTGTACAATCCGCGGTTTAGTTTACATGAGAAACCGTGCATAATTTTTTTTGTTGGCCTAACTCTACAATGCAATTGGAAGTATCTGCACTCTGAGTTCTCGATATAAAATACACGCGGGAGGAAAATGCTTCAATAGAAGAGAAGTATCATTCATTATAAAAATCGAACACGAACCAACTTCCATCCAACTCACTTATCGTAACAACCGTGTGTTGCTGTTGTAATCTTACAACTTTACCTACGTCCTATTTTTTATTACTCTCTTACGATGCGTTGCACGAGCCGTGAGGATACAAAGGTATTCGAAATTCAAGGAATCATTCTATCCAATAACCCTTTCTACCTGTTCATATATCTGTACATACTCTGCATGTGGATACATCTCTCATCATGACCGCTTTGGCTTCCAAGCCAAAAGTCATAAAGTGAAATGCAAGTGAAGTGAGGAGCAAAGAGTAGTAAAAGAAGATTCTTGTACACAGCAGAGTGCTTTTGGGTAAAACTCGTAACTGGGTGTATCAATCATCGTCTTCTGTAATGTGTGCACACATTATTGTCGGCATGTAGTCGGAATTGTGGTTTTGCACGCATTTTGCTATGAGATTATGATACACCAACCAAAAAAACCAAAAGTTGAATGCATCAAGCGAAAAACGCACCCATTGGTTTTCTTGAGATAACTCCTCTGTTTCCAGAGATTTTCAGGAAAAGGACATTTTTATAGCTCAAGGAAGTCAGCAGCATACATAAAATGCTTTACCCTTCCGTAATAGAGGATAGTGTACTATATATACACTATATATACAGTTCTTGTCGACATTTCTGAAAGAAATTATCTGGGAATTTTAGCACTTGTTGTACCTTTGCATGTTAATCAGTCAACTGTGTGGGTATGGAAATAATTGGAACAGTTTGCATGCAAAAACATTTTGCACTCTCGAAAGAAGTAAACTTTCTTCAGTTTCGCTTATGGGATCGATTAAATAGCTACGAGTGTAACAATTCGTCCTTTCCGTGCCGTACATTATACACACTGACGCTTTGTATTGATGATAGTCAGCTTTATGGGGCTACAGTCTGAACATCCAATTGCTCACCATTGTAAGTGAGCACAAAACCACATGTACACATGTACATAGAATGGGAAAGGCGATTGGCACGTGAATCACAGCAAAAATGCCAAACATCAAGTAGATCACAGAACATTTTATAAAGCTAGAGAACATAGCACACTTCCCGATCACCCCCTGTGACGGCTGAACAAAAATGATAACAAAAGTCAGAACAACACTCCACGTTGTAGCAACGTACTACTACAACTACAAACACACAATCAGTCAGTGAAAAAACACAAACACGCTGCTCATGACATCAAGTATACTCAAGCAACCACTGTAAATTCCTTCAAGAAGTTGTTTCACAATGAAACTTTTTAAGTGATAGTGTACGACGGCACATGTGAGGAAGGCAGGGAAAAAAATTACAGTACAATAACAATTCTCAATCCATAATCTAGAACAACGTAACAACAATACTTACTGAAAACTGGACGGTAATCGTTTGCACAATTATAATGTGCTTTATACGGAACTTCAGTAGTCATCTCCCTACTAATGAAATGAGTATATCATAGAATTCAGTACACATGTACGTACATGCAAACATGGTAGGAAAAGAAAAAGTGGGGATGTTGAATTTGAGTGTGTGGTCATTGGGGAGGACAATTATGTATGCATTTTCTCGGAAAGGGTACAAAAACGTCTTCATGTTTGTTCAAGGTACCACTTTGATAAAGAGCACACTGCTTAATATTCATGAGTACCTCATTTACCTACACTGCAACCAGTGCAATGATTACCCGTAAATGTACATTCTTTCTAAACTACATCTTCAAAGATAAATGACCATTTAACTTCAGATAAACTTTTGTTCAAAACATTAACTGGTTTACTTCACTTTTAAGGGTTTTGCGGGCAATTGGTAACCCTTTTTCCAAGACCATTCCACGTTGAACACTTGAACCACTCAAACTTTAATATAAAGTTCATGTGAAAGTTCACATAGATTTCATATAGGTATCAATTATCAATGATTAATTTTGCTTCTTTCCGGGGAAAGGTTCCGTCATGAAGTAGAGCTTGTAAACATTTATCCAGAATTATTTGACTTCAACATACTTTCTCAATAAACAATTCAAAGATAAAGCCACCAATACATGAGCTAGTTAACTTTATACGAACAAACCTTATTTTAATTATTATTATTGGTGTCACTTCAAGTAACTCCAAGAAATTTGAATGCAGGTAGAGTAATTATAACATCAATAATATTATTATTATTGTAATTTAAAGTTCAACAAACTAAATTTCATCAATTCAAATTGCTACGCAAAGGCCACTGACTTGTCTTGCAGGTTACATTATATCCGAATACAATACGCACACGACTTCACTCGCATGTGGTTACAAATTACTTACATGAGAGGAACTACCGTACTTACGGTGGCAGTGCCTTCCTCAATCTATTGAATTTTCCCAGCAACAATACAAAACCTAGTCACCCGAATAAACCATTAGTAAACAAAAGAACGAATCAATTTAATCCGCCGACACAACGTACCAGTAAACATTTTCACCGCCGCTGTTAAACTACAGCTACTATATACGTACCCACGAACCCACGGACCCAGCTTTGGACTGGATGGACAAAAGATTATTTCCCTCCATGTCCGTATTATAATATCCGCTTGTGTCCACTTGCTCCTTAATATTCCACATGTCATATCCATATGACGTTCAAAAATATACAATGCACAGGTTGAAATAAAACTTATGTGATCAAAAGGCAACCTATATCATTACACAATGACACTTCGCAATCTATTGTATACGTGGAATACATAACAGAAATAAATATTTCACTCATATAGTTAAAGCCATTTGGTTTGACTTATCCACCAAACCATGAAAAATAATATCCGAAAAAATCTCTCACGCCAAATACATTTATCGACAAAACTGGAGCAGAACATGTATTCATAAAGAAAACAAACAGTAGCGGAACCAGGAAGCGTTTCTGCTCCACTAATGCAAAATACCGAGCCTGCCTCAAACAAAACTCTGTTTCCGTAACTCCTGCCTGCATAAAGGTTGACAGAAATCTTAATTTCCCAGGAAAACCGAAAGCTTTAGATTCTAACTTATTACAATAACAATATTGTCGCTCCAACAATAATTATTTTGCACTCAAAGTTTGGTCTTATACAACCTATTCACGTTGTTCTTATTCCTTATGGCCAAAAGCTTGGGCTATCACTACTTCTACGTTAGAATAGTGGCCTTGTTGCCTACAACTATGTATAATATAATTTTTTAGCTTTTAATTTCATTACAAAGTAATATGTAAATGGCCTGGTCGTTATAGAGAGCGGAATAATTTCTACATCAAATTAAGTTAGTTAGGCTAGGGTAGTACTTATACAAGTCATTATTTTAATTTCAATCAGTCTGAGCAAAAACAACGTCAGTCAATAGCACTCATAGTCAACTCCTCACCCAACCATGGGTTCACCCTATAATCCATAACTATCCCTCCGTACTGTGACGACTTATAACACGTCACTTCGGTTTCATCATTATAAATGTATAATAAACCTAGGCAAAAAAGTTAAACTACATTCAGGATAATTTAAATGCTTCCAAAACAGCCCTGAACCAGCTCTCACATAATTGCTATCTATCTCAACTCGAAAACTAATTTTCCAATGATGTCAAGTGGATTCATAGTCCTACACTCCCACAAGTCCCACATGCATATTAAAGGGGAAAAGTGAAGACCATTCATCTTTAGTTAACAGAGGAAAACAAACCCACGTGTAAATCTTGCTCATTTTAATTCATAGATTATTAGGTATACATAACTACATTTACGTTACACGACTATAGAAAGGAAAGACCAAAGGCAGCCATAGTAATGATTCTATTCGGTTTTCTGCATAGATGAATCCCAACTTAGTAACTTGCAGTTAATCATTATATTTCCCTTCATACTCCGATCCACACAGGCAATACTTGATTTATTACCCATGATTTTTTCTCATTCCACAAATGAACATAATTCTCAATCCTCACCTGTCGAAGTCAAGCAAGCAATTATAAAAATTTTACCTACAGAATGCTAGCATTCGTCCGTAACAGCAATACTCAGTCTCAGCGCGTTTAAAATAACACTAGTAGTACCAGTTTTAAGACAGGTGCAATTTACCTTCCTTCATTATAAAATCATACAAGTCAGGATCGTTATTAGCATCACATAAAACTACCACAGAAACAGTTTTGTTCAAGGGCTCATTCATACACAGATTATACACGTAATATAAATACAATAAACACGTGCATAGGATGAAGGTCCAACCAAACCAAGTTTTTTAAATCAAAGATTACAGTGCATTATATACTGGCCCCTTTTGCATTCCGAAAGTACAGAGAACATTAATTTTATCAATTATTTCTAGTCTGGAAAGGATAAGACATGTTATTAGCTTAGAACACTAGAGATGAGTAGAGAATTATTTAGTTGCAGTACTCGGAAAACTTTGCCTCCAAGTCATATTCACCTTCTCCTTCCTTGCACTACTTCTATTGTGTGTAAAACTTCAACAAATTTATTCAGCATGGTTCAAGCAAAGTTGAACTCTTACAGAAAAAACAAAATTTGAAGACAATAATAATTGCTCTAAGGAAGCAGATAGCGCTTGTTTCTTCTTTCATATATGGAGGAGGGATTAAACATTAAACTACAATGCAAAATATTCATTCCACAATCGACAGCAAAAATTTTTTCCAGATGGATTTTTAAGACTATTTATGTCAAACACTATCACTACAAAGAAATTCTCACTCACAATTAGTTTATTAGCCCCAAACACTGCCTCGTGTTAGAAGAAAGAAATTTATTATTTCACTGATACCATACTGGTATTTGCCCCGCGACACAGTACAAAGATTAGGTGTGGGTAACTATTAAGTTGTTGAGGTTTTTACGAGTATAAAACTGATTTAATTGTATAGATGATTATATTATATATATTATATGTATTATATATATATTATTATATATATTATATTATAATATGTATTATGATTAGATGTATAGCAGCTTCTAAAATCTTGAAAAGTGATGCACATTTTCGTAAAAGTTCCGTGCCTACCACGCCTTGTTGAGCTTACACAGCTATCATATATAACATTTACTTTTATTGTTTATATCCGTAACTTTACGTACTATTGTTTTCTGTAAATTACTGCTTCTACCAAGATTACTTCGCGTTTGTAGTCTAAATGTTTAGTCATTCTATTCTTATTCTATGGTCAGGTACTCTACTCTTGGCTAGTTTACGGAAGAAGAGAGAATACGACATATTGAAATGAGGTTGTTATTTTGGGATTATTGTTAGAATTTCTCAGCCTACAATTATATATTTATGCTCCTTGTACGTTGAAATTTTTTCCTGTGGTGAAGTTGTAGGGTGGGCCGTGAAAACACACCGGTATTGTTAGCTAAAAACTAACTCAGATTGCTTCTCAAGGAATGTGATACTGAAATCAAACGTGATTCTGTGCGAGTTATCTACCCTATTGTTGCGCATAATTTTTAAAAATCTGACTCACGATTTAGAAATCCTCCGACCTTTCTCTCATTGTCACCTACATGTTTTGCTAAATGCAGTTTCTAAATTTTACCCTGCGACTACGACGCGACATAATAAACCGCGAAAACGGCGATCTGCAAAACTACAGAACTGCACTAACATATTAGTAATAGTAATGAAAGGAAGAAGGAATGAAAGAGGGCCGGAACCCTTTTTTTCTTCCCGAGATTCCCAGGATTGATTAAATATGATGATTCGAGCTGAATGAAAATTATGTACTTGTGCATACGCTAACCCAGAATTGTCTGCAAACCTAATAACGGAGGAATTGAGAGATAGGAGAGATATATAGGTTCACTACTTTGACACCCTCGAACTCCCAAGAAATTATCTGCTCTGAAAATATACTGGGCTAGATAAACAACGGTTCAGATTTGGAGGGAAACAATGTCAGCAACAATGAACTCACATCATTGTTGGCCATTTAATAATGTATACAAAACGCATGGCAATCATATCTGCTACAACTGGATTTAGGAACCCACAAAACCACACACAATGCACTATTATTACCCCTACCTCTCCTGGTGAATTCAATAGTCATTCAAATAAATGAGTCGGCATTTTTTGCGAATAAATCACTTACCTTGACTATTTGTACATTTTCCCTCAAGAAATATAAATAAGAATAGCATCAACTTATTTACACATATATATATTTGAAATTTGACCAACATCGTACGCAGTGATAATTCCCTGAAATTCTAAAAGATTTTCTACCTTACTAGCTATGTTGACTTGTAAACATAGTTCAAGCTAATGAGTTCAAAATTAGGACAAACACCTTGCAACCGTTTCTCTCGAATAATAAAGTAACCCCTGGGAAGGAAACCACAAGTTGCTTAAATATTTGACCATCCTTCATTTTTATCTTTTTACTTTCAAATATAACTTCGACAACAAAAAATCCTATATAACGCGTTCTCTGCACTTAATACTAATAAATTATGTATACGAGCAACATCAGAACTTGGTTGCAACAATGGTTTTCTCAAGAAATAAATATTACAACCTCATTCATACATACAGATTTGTATCGGTGCAAATAACTTGGGCCAGCGATTTAAGAATTTCTATATTTTTTCGTCACCAGTTATTTACCTTACATGTACGTAAGTAAGTAATTATTACAAAAAATGTGAACCTACACTAAGTTATATATTAATGCCAGGGAAATTTCCCACGAATATTCATACTATAATCACACCATCTAACCGTCACCACCTGTCTTCTCTAGACAACAAATACTATTTCTACAATCATGCATTCTAGAAATATTTCTGGCATTAAACCCCCTCCAATGCAATTTGGAAACACACGAGAAACGAAAATTCGTTTTGCAAAACTTCCCTTAAGTCTTGAACACGCAATTAGAGTTGTAGAGTTGGAACTTTTTTCCCAAGTTCACAATTATTTTTAGATTGGTATCAACTCATCATCCCGACAATAGTTCTCTGCTTTATTCATATGAATTACCTACTTCCTCTACCAAGTCTGTTTTATTTCTTCCGGTAATAAATACTGACTGCACTCGCACCACAAGACTGCAATTGTTAGGCGGTTAGGTGAGATTACCAAATGGGATTGTGAATCCCGGTGTTGAGGAAAAGCGTAATGATTATTTCACACTTTTCACACTCATTAGTAATTTTAGCATTTTAACAAGTGCCATCATTCATTTTAGGGCTGGGCTGGCTCGCTGTCAGGTTAGTTACTAAGATTTCAACTCTTCGTACTCACATTTAGCCAGCAACTTAAGGACGAGCACTAATGTTACGTATACTCATTTTTATTTACTTGACGTCAGGCAATTTCAGATTCCATTATTTTCAAACCTAGGTCATGGGCCGAATTTTTGCATGCATGGATTGTAATTAATAACTTAATAAGTACAAAACTGCTCCCGAGACACAGGACGATGCCTAGACGCCATTTGGTGTCTTTTAGGTAGCATGCCACAAATAACAAAACAACATATTTTAGCTATAACTTAACAAAAGACAACTTGAGGTTTCGTCACATTGTATTCACTAAAAATAAAATTAAAAGCAATTGCCCCACAGCTAATTGCAACATGGTTTAGTGACAATATAAATCACTATTTTGTCTCGGTAGTTTTGTAGTATTTATTATGACTGGTCATTAGGCTCAATTATGTGGACTAACTTTTTATGGAGTAACAGTCTGCACAGTAATTACTTTAGTACAAAAAAATTATAAGCTACACAAATAGCCTTTTTAGTACTTAAACCTGAGCTTTCTACAGTGCACAACAGCATGAACATTGTCAGAATTATTTAGAGGCACTTGCGCTTTCAATTCAGCAACTGTCATTATTTTGGTCGTTCATGGTTCCACTGCAATGACAATAAAAAAATATAACGTTTATTTTCGTTATCCGAAGCTTGGATAGTTAGTGTAAACATAATGTGTTGTAATTACGTATCTACGATTCAAATTTTAAACCCCAGCAAAATGTAGTCAAGGACAAATTCAGTTTACATTTTTTTTACTGCAAGGGAATCATTATTAAATATGAAGCTATAGACAAAAATAACATCCTCGTAAAGTGAAAAAAACTTTATTATTACAGTTAATTGCCTCAACCAGTCGAGTACTTGTATTTACTACAACAAAAAATGTAAGCCCATTCACAAAAACTTAAATGTCCGCCATCCGCCACCGTAAAACTATTTAACTTTTTTATAGACTCTTTACCATTTGGTCCAGTTGTTGATTGAGAGATATAAATTTTATTCTCTGCCAGCGTGAAACTGAAGCATATTATTTAAGAAATATTACGTAATACTAAATACTACCAGCTTTCTCCATCAGTTAGGTTGTTAGGTAATGTAATAAGTTCCCCATTAAAATTGTTTTAGAAAATTGATTTGTAAGAGTACCACAGGTTTCGGGTTTTTGTGTTTGAGAGTTACGGCTGACATTCATGTTGGTATGGTACGTATGATTAGGGGGTATACGATATACGACGACGGGTGAGGTACATGCATAAATGAATGAAGGCAAAAGAGAGGATGCTGAGATTTACAAAAGTTAGACTAACATAAGAATTTCATTCAGTGAAATTATTTACCTGTTGACATCGTCGCTGGAGAATCAAAGTAGAATAACTCCATGCTCGGTTATAACCAAGCTGAAATAACAAGTATCAACATTTCAAACAGAAACATTAACAAATTTTCCTCCACCAGTTCTTTTGAAAACGCCGTATACAACGCATACATACGTTGATGTCAACATGAAATGTAACCACCGGCATACCTTTTTCTCACGTGTAAAGGCTTGACGTGGAACCTCCTACAAATTGTCAGTCGTTATTTCATAACTTCGTATTTAGGAGAATTTGAAGTTATTCCACACCATTCACACCATTCTCCAACGCAGCGTACTTCAAAATTTAGCAACCCTGCTTATGTTAGTATATAAGCTTATCATTCTATATTAATAGAGTAGACGAGCTTGCCCTCAGGTTCAAGAGCACGGGCAAAACAGAAGATGAGAAAGGAGAGTCTCTACTCTGAAGGTGCCGTGAGTGTATTTATGCAGGGGATGTTGGTGTTCTCCCCATTTGTATATTGGAAGGGTCTACGACTTCATACTTATAATTGTAAATGTGTAATTTTGAAAAGTATCCTTTCCTCTACGTTGCAGAGATGACAGAATTACAAACTGTTCCTCCCCCAAATCTCAAGACAGATTGTTAGATAGAAGGACGAGAGGCAAAGTACTAGCAGCATAATAGCTACATCACATCCTGTCTAACTCAGAACCTACTCCTGTTTCCAGTCTTCATCCTCTATATATACGGAATCCCGTTCCATTGATGTGAGGCCGGATTGAAACACTTTGTTCCTCATTTTTATCTTAATCTCTCAAAGATCCGCACAGGAAAAAGAATATTATCATAAATAAAAGTAACAATAATTATTATTATTACTATATTTTGTCACCTACATGATCCACTTTGTATTTATTCCTCAAGTGAGACGGTTCACATGCATTTCGACTTTAATATTAACAACTACAGACCCTACAGGTCAGGCTCCCAAAATTGTCCATCCATGAGGAGGATTGGAACAATTGACGGAAGGTTTTAAAAAAGTGGACGAATGTAAACTAAAAGTAAATGCGCGTACACCATTAACTATGTAGCTGGTATTTCGTGTCATCCCTCCATAGTAGTTATCACAAGTTGCTCCACGTGTGAAGATAAACTAGTCACAAAAATAACAAACAAATTTCCGTTCCAGCAAAGGCAGTACAGGTTCGCTTCTTAGAAATAAATTAAGAAGCAGAATAACTTACTTTAGGAATAAAGGGGAAAGCTTCAAGATTGTTGAACAGACTTGGAATCAGACGAAAGCAGGGTTGGCAGTCAAAGAATTCAAAATACGAAGAAAGATTTAGTGCTGTGGATCATATACCTAGGCCTACAGGATAGATATTATTGATAATGAAGATTGTTGAATACTCTCCCAAATCCACCCAAACCATTCCTCAAGAAGATGAAACAGTTCCCCAACAACAGGAAAAGGGGTAAAATGGTAAAACCTAAACAAATATTTTTTCAAGTCTTTTTTCCCTCCGATGTTGAAACATTGAGAGTGTAAGTGCAATTTGACTCATACCAACTATACCAAGTGAGGTAGTGGTACCATCGAGACGGAAGTAGTTATCAATTCAGAAAAGCTGCTACGAATGCATGAAACACTGCTTTCTATTCATCGAAAAAACTTACTCATAAAACCCATAATAATTACTTGAACGCTTGTGCCTTCATGGTTAATGGCTACCAATCAATAACTTGATGATTCCGTTCCTAATTGTGCCTTCTGCCTGTCAGGATAATAATAATATCATCGTTTTACAACAGTATTAATCCATTTCGCATTAGTGCCATACCTAATTTTCAACACACATACATAAACCACCCAATCGCCATCGCCCTATCATTGTGCCGAATGCAAGAAGTTTACGTGTATATCTGTAATCCCCTTCCAACAAAATGAACGGTTAAATGAAGGTAAATATTGTCCAGCAGAACTCCCAGAATTTCACGATAAGAAGACCAAGGTTGTTCCGCATGGACTGTCGCTAAAGCAGTTTTATAACACGGTAAAGCATGTCACATGCGAATTCAGGGTTTCGGAACGTTAAGTAATAAAAATCTCCATACAACGTCTTTACACTACTAGATGACCTCCTAAGACAGGTAATGGCTCCAATCGATCATATTCGTCCTCGAATTTGAAAATAACACGAGGCAAAGAAAAATTGAGGAGGGATATAATTTCTTCAGAATTTTTCACTATCCTTCGTACATAATTCATTGTTGACTATACACAGCCCAACAACGACGGGCAACGGTATTTGCGGAGTTTACATCTGTGTTACTGTATATAGTATGAGTTATGTCGTATCCTCAACTAACTGTACCTGAAAGTAGTTTGTGTATGCATCTACTTATACTTGAAAACCTTACACTCGAGCATTTCTTCTGGCGGTTCTAGTTTGGTTATCTGTGCATGTCAGTGCTGCTCACATTTTAATGCCTCAACCTAATAGATTCCGTCAATTCCTTCTGACAATGATTGCAAATTACTATTTAAGCACGCTATTTTTCTTTTGTCCAGCTTTTCACTTGACCCATTGTATGCATTGAAATGGCTGTCACGAAGCATCACATTTGTTCCCTGAAGAAAATTTATTATACCGTTTCCAAAAAAGCCCTACACACAACATACACAACTACTACTTTCATGCTGTATGACGCATACATAACATTAACTTACATCCGAAACATTACGTGTGTATCGAATTCATGACAACTGAGTTTTTTTTATACATGAACAATGTCAAATAGCTATAGGGATGATGAGTGGGTTTCAGCAGAGTATATTTACTGTAAGTGGGTATCTCTCCAAAGTCCTGTCCCAGGACAACACAATGTCAAGTAGCAAATACTGGTCGGAATTCTGCTTTCACTACGTGCATGTAAGTAATAAGTATCTGTGATAGCGAAGCTCCTCTAAACTTGTTTGGAACTCATCCACACCAAGCAGCTTTTATTCCGGCACCAGAATGCAAAGTTACAATAATGTGGTTCTTTATCCATGCTGACGCTGTTTTGGGACAAGGTCAAACAAGAATAAAAATTTATACACGTTTTTTGTACACATACTAATTGTAGAGTAAATTGTGGATTTGGTCATTTTTCTGTCCACCAGATATCTCTAATCCTCAACAATACATTTGCTTTCAAGATTTGTTACAAATAATCGCGACTTTTTCAATATTCACCAAAATTTCCTGTATAAAATACAGACACGATAACAGAAATTCAATGCAGATATTTCTTCATTGGTGGACTCCACACTCAACACGTTCCTGTAGCAGTCAATCATATTCTGATGTATTTTTAATACCCTACATACAACCATTGTTATCTATTATGCATATCCCGTCAGGGAAAGAAATTGATTTATGAGAAAAATTAATACATACTCTGTCTCTGTCTGCAAACAAAATATGATTACTACTGACCTTCAAGCATTTCCTTATTAGCTAAATAGCTACAATTTGCGAGAAAGTTTAGCTGCTCATAAGAGATAATTCTAAGAACTCTGACTATATATATGTATGTGTGTGGCATGCGGCTGTTATGGCATAACATGTTGTTATGCATGGCATTGTTTGTTCGCACCTATTGATACACTTGTGGAGCAATACTTAACCCTATGATGTAGAGAGAGATAACTATAGTCACAATAATAATTCACATTAGCATTTTACATTGCGATTACAACCATATTTGTGCACTATTTTTTAATAATACTTGCAAGCACATTAAAGAAAATGATCACAAGTGCCGTACGACATTGTAATAACAACTATTATTACCATTATTCGATTACATGATTGTTTTATTCTTCAAACACAACCTCCCTGATAGATTCAATTATTATTATTATTAATATGATAATGCTGCTTAATGCTGTTTAATATATTACGAACAACTAAATAGGTGACTTAGTGAGTGAGTGAATGAGTGAGTAAAGCATAAGTAACCTTGTATGAAACCTACTAGAATATAATCTGCATAGATGCAAAAAAGCTTTAAAGGGCGTGGGTGTGACGGCGATTACTTTACCACGCATTGACAGATGCGTGGTTTCTATACTTACTCACACAAAGAATTCAATGATTCAACTTAATTCATCTCATCACTGTAAATAAATTTTTAATACCTTGGTTGCAATTTTGACCTATATGGATTTACGTTGGATTATGTTCTAATTAAAATAATAATGGCACAAATAAAGGACATCCAGCCAAAAATTATTTATCAACACATGCGAGATTGGCTTTAGTGCCAATTATTTTAACATGCTTACAGAACTAAAGAAATAGCGAACTCTGTAATTTTTTCAAATTGTGATTAACAATATGTATTGATACATACGTTGATTGATTTTATTTTATGGCACTGAATTTATTACTTGATGCCAGCACTACTAGGCTACTTAATTCGTCAAATTCTACATACTACATGTGGAAAATGATTGGGAAAACTCAAAAATCTTGACAGTTACTACTGCCAAGAGATCGAAATAGTTACGAGTAGTTGTGCTATTTTTAGAAGGTGGATACTGGGTACATGGTATTTCTACAGAATTCAAAACACCTACCGAATACAACACATGCAACTTTAGTAATATGTGTAATTTCATGTAATATGAACTAAAGTTGCTGAAAATCGTTATCATCTACATCTAAGTACATGAATGTACTGCTTGAATTATTTTACTCAGAGAGAATAAAAAAACTTTCTGTCACAAAAAATGTTCCCATGTATATTTACATATACGCGATCCAAATCCATGGCCAATTTCCCACAGTTGCAAATTACAACGCCGTGATTTACTATGGAAACGGTGACAGGACTACTTGTCACGTCAAAACCGATGTATCTTGTCATTGCTACTACTGCTGGTTTAGAAGCCAAAGCTCGAAATTCTCAACGTTTCTATACTTTGCCACTTATTGCTATCATTATGCAGACAAAGGGACGCATCGGAAATTTCGTGAAATGACGTTTTACCAACAATCATCTACGTTAGGACGTCACGCGTGGTAGAAAGCAGAATTAGCAGTGTCCATCCCTCAGCTTCAAAACTATTTGCTCGTCTCTAGGCTTATGTACCCCCTCCCCCTCCTGTTGAAGTGCATTGTGTACGTAAAAGAAAAACAGCTTTTCAGAAATTCAAGATTTTTCCGCGATATTAGCATTAGTCCTCCATACCTGAAGTAGAAATCAGGAAGACGAAATTAAATCGTTAGTAATTATTACAAGAGTCTGAAGAACGCAGCTACAATGATAGCATTTACTCATTAGACTATCGTCTTCATTCTTAATAACCGCAGGAATAAAATTTTGTGTCGCTAATCATCACATAATCAAGAGTATATAATTTAGGTTGGGTCCCAACAGATTATGGTTGCAACAAATTGCCTTGAACTTAATCGGGTTCAACGGCTCAGCCTAAATAAATAAAACAGCAGGTCAGAAATTAAATATGATATCATTTTTGTCCACTACTGTTGTTCATGATACATAATAGATGCATCCGTGTACGTATCTCTCTATAGTGGATAGATAGTAGCTATATGTTGAAAAGTACACGACTGATTATCTCTACGGCCAAATCTAAATATCATTCCCGAGGAAGCACGAACTAAATGCATGGAACGTAAACGTCAATAATGTTCAGGGTTCTACGACATATTCCCGATGCTCAACGTCTTATAGTTCGTTTCTATTCAGTGCTCAAATATTTAAACAATTTGAAAATCATGCAAGCTTGGAAAGAGCAACTCACGACATTCAGCAAATATCCCCCAGTGGCACTTTTGTTCTGTCATTATTCCCACTAGATTATTCCGATTACTTATAGCTGGACTACTTAACACAGTTTATTATTTGTAGAATACAGAAGAAAGAGCAAGTCCGCGTATTTAAATTCTATTTGCATTTTATTTTTCATTTCATTATTTATTTCCTGAATCGAAATTAGAAATTATCATTCCGTGATGCAGAGCTCATGATATCAAGTCAGTAGTCAGTATTGTAGAAAAGTAAACAGACCGGAGTAAAATAGCATTGAAATTTGTAGCAAATATTTCGAATGAATTCTTTGTTTTCGCTGTCATTACTTTTAAAAGCATAAAACAAATAATTTCGAATATGTCCATGTACATAGAGGCATCGCCCAAGGTTGACAATATTGCCCACAAAACATCACTTTAAAATCTTTTAAAGCATTCATTCAAGGAATAAAATGTGCGTTTTACATAAAGTTGAATACTATATACTGAACCTCACATTACCGAAACAAATTAACATTTATGTAGTGGCCATAACATTTAGGAATTTAGCTCGAATTAAAATGGGTTTGGTACAATTTACTTCACACAAACATTTTTTAACCTTCAAATATTTTGCAGTTGTCAAATTAATATCAATAATTTTCAGAGCAAGTCCAAACATAAAGAAGTTGTAAGGCGAAGGTATGTACTTATACAAAAAAAATATAAACAGCGACTGCCTTCGTCGTATTCATTAAA